>JAQZBX010109662.1:0-10443 GCA_029593785.1 Cabassous unicinctus
AGTTGACTCTTCTTAACAAGGTGTTAATGAGGTATCACAACAACATAGGGCCCTGTCTACTAAAACCCCCTTACTCAGTCCTTGAGTGAGAAGCAGTGAAGATTCCAGAATTTCTATAAAGAAGGGGGCTTGGGGATAGCAATTTTAGAAGTAAAATGGACTAGAAAATTGGCTTGAAGCTGCATTGTTCAAACAAGTGCAGTTTTGATTTGCAGATTTGTTTTTGGTAAATGGCTACAAGCTAAAGTCTCTTCCCCCCAACCCCCACCCCCCTGCTGATTGGAAGGAAATTAATCTTTTGAAAATTTTTATTTCCTACTGGCCTTCTTCACCTACATGGTGAAGTAGGGCTTGAATTTATATCAGTTAATTTTACCTAAATGTAAAATCTGCATTTCAAACTCTGTTGATTTGTTTAACTGAAATGCCTAGCTTTTCTGTTAAATAATTAAGCTTAGCTTTGTGTTACATTATTTTCAATCATTTAAAAGGCTTAAAATGGTTATTTGGAGGGTGAAACCTCAGGTGTATTACCTTCCTCAATTACATCCAGACACCAAAAATCTGAATAGCAGATATTTTACTAATTCACGGTTGTTACTGCTAGTTCTCCTTCTTCTCCTCCTTCCCCTTCCCCCCTCTCTTCCTCTTCTCCTTCTTCTTCTTCTTTACTATAATGTAAGAAGGGACTTCTAGGGACTTAGACCTAAAATATTATATTCTAATTCCAACTTCTCAATCCCAGACTCATTATAAGATATATACATTCTGTAGTAAAACCTCACCAAAATTAGTATAGATTTTGTTCCTTTTTTATTATTTTTTTTTGAAAGCTGCTGTGTTTCTATTTTCCATAAGATGTTATACTATGATATGTAACTACTATAATGCTAAGAGATTCAGAATCATTTAAGACCTCTGGCAACTTAAAATGCAACTCTATTCTGACTATGTCAACCATCCCATTTGTTACTTATGAGATTCTGGTTATAGTAAAACTAAGTAGATAGGGTAATATTCTTATGCCCTGAAAAGTCAGAGATTACTTCAAAACCCTAACAAATAAGTTAGAAAAATGATCTTGAACATCACTATGGATTAATATCATTATATACACATCACAAACAGAACGGAAAAGAGGTCAGCACCATTTCAAAATGAGAATCTGTAAATATTTATTCACCATTTATTTTGAGGAAAGGCAGAATAAGGGAATGGAGGAGAAGGCAGCCACTGGGTGGTATATTCAATTTCATCTTTACTGCCTCAAGCAGGTCTGCTCTGGCCCTAAGCTTGAATACCTCATCAAAACCCAAAAACCCTGAATTCAATGAGATCTATTTTTCTTGAAAGGCAGAAGGGGTCTTTATCCCAAGTTGCTTGGGATAAGTAGTTCTCCAACCACATTTTCTGAGAGAAATTGTGGAAAACACTATTTTTTTCTGCCTATTTACACTTCCAGACTGTTTTAACATGCAGCAACATTTGTTATTGTGGTACAATATGTATAACATGAAATTTTACCATTTTAGCTATTTTAGAGTGTATCATTAGGTGGCATTAAGTACATTCGCAATGCTGTGTAACCCTCACCACTATCTATTTCCAGAAACTTTTCATCATCCCAAGCAAAAAACTCTGTACCCATTAAGCAATAACTTCCCATCCCCCACTGCCCTCAGCCCCTGGTAACCTCTATTCAACTTTCTGTCTTGACGAATGTGCCTATTAAGATATTTCATATAAGTGAAACCATACAATACTTGTCCTTTTGTAACTGGCTTATTTCACTTAGCATATATTTTCCAGGTTCATCCATGTTGTAGTGTGTATTAGAATTTAATACTTTTTATGGTTGAATAACATTCCATTGTATTTATACACCACATTTGGTTTATTCCATTCATCTGCTGATAGACACTTGGGTTGCTTTTACCTTTTGGCTACTATGAATGCTGCTGCTCTGAACATTGGTGTAAAAGTATATGTTTGAGTCCCATTTTCAATTTTGGGGAGGTATATACCTAGCAGTTTTACTCAGCAACATTTTTATACCCTCTAAAGTTTGACATTGAAGGAGTTGCCAACCAACCCACCACTTAATCTTGCTCCTGTCCACATAAATACCATCCACCCTGATTCTTACTGCCAGTTCATATGAAGTAGTTTAGCATTTTAAAGTTCTTAGCTCTAGAGCTTTTCAATTCCCACTATGTGGTAGGTTGAATTACATACCCCAGGAAAAATATATGTTCTTAACCTTAAACAATTTCTGTGGGCATGAACTCATTATAATTTGAAGATGTTCTTTTTAGTTAAGGTGTGGCCCAGTTGAATGAGTTTGGGCCTTAATCCTATTATTGGAGTTTTATTGAAGAGAAAGCCACATGGAAGTGCAAGAAGCTGGAAGTCAACAGAACCTAGAAAAGAAAGGAGATGTCGCCACACACATCGCTCAATGACCAAAAAGCCAAGGACCCAAGGATTGATGGCAGCCAGCACCAGAACTCTATAGGCTTTAGGAAGAAAGCATTGCCTTACTGACACCTCAATTTGGACTTCTCCTAGCCTCAAAATCATGAGCCAATACATTCCTGTTGTTTAAAGCAGCCCATTTTGTGCAATCACAGATGAGAAACTAAGGCAAACTCCCTTTTCTAAATATGAAATATAGGGGAGTCTCAAGAAATCTAGGGAATAAGGCAGTCCTGCCCCCACTTTTCTTACTTCTGCCATTAAAGACTTGATGAGATTCTTGTTTGTCTTTAACTGCATGTTGGTTAAAGTTGTTCCAGTTTTTTTCCCGTTGAGTTAGGAAGTATTTGTGAGAAGACTTGTATCAGGAAAGAACATGAGGAAATTATTCGGTAAGTAAAGTAGCAATTTTTAAAAATTGCTACGTAAGAGTCATCTGTTTAGACAACAGAGAACTTAAGTTTCTACCTGTATTACTTACCAACTGCTGCTGTAACAAAGTACCACAAATTTAGTGGCTTAAAACAACAAAAATGTATTGTGTTATAGTTCTGGAGGTCAGAAGCCCAAAGTGGGTCTCACTGGGCTGAAAATAAAACTTTAGGAAGGGCTATATTCCATCTGGAGGCTCCAGGGGAAAGTCAGTTTCCTTGTCTTTTGCAGCTTGTAGAGGCTGCCTGCATTCCTTGGCTATTGGCCCCTTCTTCCACCTTCAAAGCCAGCAATGGCTGGTTGAGTCTCCCTCTTTTTCATTTGTTTGTTTGTTTTTGTTGTTGTTTGTTTGTTTTTTAGTTGAGTCTGTCTTACATCACATCACATGCACATTGACTCTTCTGCTTCCCACTTAAATATATTTAAGGATCCTAAGTATGACACTGGGCCCACCTGAATAATCCAGAATAATCTCCCCACCTCAAGGTCAGTTGATTAGCAACTTTAATTCCATCTACTACCTCAATTTCCCTTTGCCATGTAATATAGCATATTCACAGGTTCTGGGAATTAGGATATAGACAGCTTTGAGAGGCCATTATTCTGCCTACTACATCATCTTAAAATATTCATCTAAATAATAGAAAACTTGCAGTATTCTCCTTCTCAGTATTTATTCTTGATTGACTGTCTACTCACCAGAGTTCTTGAGTTGTTTTCCAAAGAATTTCACTGTGGAGTCCACCTCTTACCAGGGCATTGGCAGTAGAAAAGAAGGAAAATGGACAAGTATCATCCAGCTCCCTAATTACACTGACACTGCAAGAAGAAGACTGAAAATGACAGACCAGAAGACTAAACTAAATATCATTGTCTACCATGACTCATTGCATTGTGGGATATAAACAAAGTAAGCTATTAAATTCAATCTACTTCAACTCAATTAAACAAACAAACAAAAAATGGTGAGAATACTGGGTGCTTCACCAGGGAGTGTCAAGCACTGATGACCTTGTGTGGCTTTTGATCATGTAAGGGAAATGGGACAAGTTTCAAAAAGATGTTAACTCAAGGTAAAGTAATGTCATAATGGATATACCAACAATGCAAATGAGGGAAATGGTACATCTTAGGAGTCTACATTTGAGATGGACCTTGAAGAATAAGGAGGAGCAGATAAGGTAGGATAAGTTTCCAAGCAGAGCAGTTAAAGCAGTAAAGAAATAGTCATGTGAGTACGTGGAGTTGCTTGCACTGTTTTCCAACTAAATCAGGGTTTTATAACCTTAACACTTTTGACATTTTGGGCCAGATAATTATTTGTTGTGGGGATTGTCCTGTCCATTGTACAATGCTTAGCAGCATGCCTGGCCGCTACTCACTAGATGCCCGTAGGGCCTATCCCTCCAGTTATGACTGTATGGCAAATGGCCATACAGTCAAATGTCCCCTGAGAGATAAAATTGACTCCCCATCCCACTGAGAACTGCTGGTCTAAATTCAACTTCAATTTTTAATATGCTTTGGGACCATAATGAAGTTAAAAACTAAATCTGGCATAGATGTGGTTTGATAGATGTTTAAGGAGAATTGTTTCTTCAGACTGTCCAAGGTTTGATGAGCAGAAGCTCTGAAAATATGGTATTTTCTATGACAACTCCACCAGTCTAGAGCACCTCTATTATGGAGATATAAACATTATCTATAAAATAAAAAGGATAAGGTTCTGCACCTAGCTCAAGGGCAGAGTCCAGGGCAGCCATCCCAGATACAACATTGGCACTTTCACAACATTGGCATCTCTTCACACTTCAAGAGGTTTTACAGGATTTTTTTTTTTCTAATTTAAATGATATACTACCATTTGTGGTAAACCAGGTCCCAGATACCTCAGGTTTATGTTTCAGGGAGAAACCTTTAGAAATATCACTGGATCCTGTAAAATCCTGGCTCCTCCCAAATACCACCAAAATAGCCTGTTTATAAAGCAGAATTACTGTATTTCTTACTGCAGAAAGGTGACTCTTAGCAACACAGTCTTAGTAGTATCTTAGAGGTTGGAAGCCATCTTGGTTTGCCAAAGGACTGCCAATGTAAAGTACCAGAAATGTGTTGGCTTTTATAAAGGGCATTTATTTGGGGTAAAAGCTTACAGTTCCAAGGCCATGAAAAGCCTAACTCAAGTACGTAAGAGGTGATTTCTCACCAAAGTCAGCTGACATGTGTTGAAGCAAGATGGCTGACTAGCTCTGCCCAGGTTTCAGCCTTCCCCTCCCAGCCCACCCTTTCTCTTGAGCTCCATGGGCCAAGCCTCTTGAAGCTTTGTGTTTAAGTGATCCGATAGTCCTCTTCCTCCTGGCATAGCACTTGTTTTTTTCCAGGCCTCCTGTATCAGTCTTGGCTGTTCTGCTCTCTTCCCAATTTCAGCTGTAAGCTATCAGACAGATGGCTCATCTCTCCCCGGGCCCTCAGCTGTTTGAGCCTCCTCCTTTCTGTAACATGGCAGGATCAAATATGACAGAGCTTTCTCTTTCTGTGCCTGTCTGAATGTCCATTTATATCAGACGCAGCAAGGGAGTGGGGACTCAAACTGAGTCATGACTTACTGACTAGTTGAATCAAAAGCCCTAAAGCAATCTTAACTGGTAATCTGATCAAAGGCGCCTCAACACTGAATTTAATGCAATCAAAGGGTATCACACCCAGAAGAATAGATTTGTTTACAAACATAATCTTTCTCTTTTGGGATTCATAAAATAATATCAAACTACCACAGAGGGCAAATGCAGGATATGTATGATGTTTTGGAGGTCTTGTTTTAGGTGGGTCTTTCAATGTTAGGGACTGATTGGGGTTAGGCAAAGTCCATGACACAATAGTGTAGGGTTGGGGGAAACAGCAAGGAAAGGGTTTTAAAATGAATCTTGAAGAGTAAATAGTTAGATATGAAATAGCTATTACCCAAGCAGATGATATTTACTCTACTGAGGGTTTGTTGAGTAGACTATGGTTCAGATAGATGGATTTGGGGAAAGTTCTTATAACAATAAAATTATTTACAACTCCATTTTTCTGGGCAAGGGTTTCTTTAAAAAGCTGAATCATGTTAATGGAAAGATTTGAATCATCAAGTCATATTAATATAGATAACAAACTGTGTGGGTGTAGATGGTTTGGCTCCCAATATGAAAATATCAAAATGTATAAAAAGACACTATGAGATCAGTGTTATTTCATTACCCCAAACTCATTCTTTTTCTTACATCCTATATCATGTTTAATGGCATTTCCATCTACCCTGACATCCAGACTGGAACCCAGGGGATCCTCCTTGATTCATTTCTAGCCTTTAATCAGTAACATTTGTACCTTTTAAAGATGCTGTTTCTTGAACCATTGTGTCTTCTTCATTTCCACTACCTCTGTCCTAGTTAAAGCCCTCATCCCGTCACACCTTGTCTTAGTGTGCCAGATTGCTATGTCAAAGACAATACAATGGGCGCTTAAACAAGCATGTAATGTCTCACCATTTTGAAGGCTAAAAGTCCAAAATCAAGGCTTGGCAAATCTATGCTTTCTCTGGGAGTTGGTAGCATTCTGTTCAAGGCTCACTGCAATCCTTGGGGCTCCTTGGCTCGCATCTCTACCTTCTGCCAAATGACAATCTCTCTTTTCTTGTGTCTGCTCTTTTGGTTTCCATTGACTTCCACTTTCCAGTTCCTCTGTGTGGCTTTCCCAGACTCCTGGCTTTTGGTTTCTCTATATAAGGCCTCCAGTAAGAAGGATTAAGACCACCCTGATGCAGTTGGCCTTAACTAAAGTTAACATCTTCAAAAGGTCTCATTTACAATGGATTCACACCCACAGGCCACCGATTAAGATTAAGAACATGTGTTTGTTGGGGTACATAATTCAACATGCCACGTATCTGGATGCTGTAAAATTCTCCTAACTGCTGTTTCCCATCTCAAGCCAGGCAAATGCCATTTTTATACACTCCTTTACTTTGAAATAGTGATGTTGGCGAATTTGACAAAGTTTTAAAACAATTGCTGTTTTTCATTGCCAATTAATGTCTTCACCTCATCCTTGATTTTTCTCTTGTCATTTATCCCTTAAGTTGTCACTCATTCAGGAGTCAGAGATGGGATAAGATTTAGGAATGGGGTAGGAGTTACAGTTATCTATTGAACATATTATTTACTTTTTAAAAATAGTAAAAGAGTAGTCATATGAAAATGTCCTACTTTATTCCAATTTAGTCCCTTGTGGACACCTTTGGTGCCCTGCCCAAAGCCCTTTCATTTCTGCCACCATCTCTGTGCATCTGTCCCCAGTTTCTGCATGCTTTGCTGGCACCCATAACTGAAAGAGGATTGTTCTCTGTCAATGGAGCTGCTGAGCCCAAAAGAAGGTCAGTAAGTGCCCAGGAGCCTGTATTTCCCCCAGGATGGTCAGTACTAAGTACAAAAGCCCAGCTGCTTTGCCTTAAGGTAGGGCAAACTCTGAGGTGTGATTTATATTCCAGAGCTGCTCATAGGATCAGGCTGAGTCTAGGACTTCACTTGAAACTGCTTCCTTGCTTGGCTTCTTCCCTTTCCTTAGCTTGTTCTTCCCACTCCCTTACTAGTTTCTTCTAGAATCATTTCCTTAAAAAGATCATTTGAACTCAAACCCTTGGGTTATGGTCTGCTTCTGGGAGAACCCAAGCTTATACATGCCCCTAAGAGTCCTTCACCAGAAATCTATCTAAAATAAAGATTTGAGCATATCACTCCCCTATGCACGCCTTCAGTAGATGGTCATTACCTGCTTGATACCTTCATGTGGCATTCAAGGCTGGCCACGATTGGCCCTTGCCTACCTCTCCAGCTCAAGTCTCACAAATACCAATTTTATTACTTGATGGTGTAGTCATGCTGAAAAACGTTTGCTCCCCATTGAGCTCCTCATTATCTTCTTGCTTTCTGGTGTTCCTGTTACCAATGAAAGTTCTAGCAGCCTCTCAGCCTCCACAGACCCCCAGATGGGTTAAGGTTTTTCTTTTGTACTCTTCTAATAGCCCATTCCATCATGTTCATTGCACTTTCCACATTATATTGTAATTCACTTTTTGTTTGTCTCGCAAATCAGACAGTGAGGTCCTTAAAAGCAGGGACAATGTCTTCATCATTTTAAAGTGCTCACTGACTAGCACAATGCCCAGCACACAGAAGGCTGTCATTAAAAGTTTTCAGATGAATATACATAACTACTTTTTTCATGCAGAGTAACCAGAGATATGAAGATAATTATAATGGTATGTACTTCATATATCTGCACATGGAAACTGGAAACACACTTATAGAATAATAGCAATGACAAAGAGTTTCAAAATATTTATGTTCCTAGTAGTCAAGGCATAACTATAGTGGTTCAAACTGATTAGGAATAGACATCAGGGCTTCATCCTACAATATATAACTTGGATTTTTTTTGGCTCAAAACGTTTTTACTCCGTCTCAGATGACGTAACTGACTGATATAACTGGTTAGAGCCTTTATGTAACCCTTGTTATTTTTTTTAGTGGCTTTGTTTACAAAATTTCTTTTTTAGCTTTGTGGTTTTTGTGGACTCCACAGGACTGCTCCCTGACCTACCCCTAGGATTAGGAACACCGTCTCCTGGTTCCACAGCAGCCACTTACCAGCATGCCTCACTCCCTTAGCTGGGTTGGCATAAGTGAATATGCCACAGGAAAAACAAGAGGGAGTGCTAAAATAAGCTCATTTGGTTTCATCCTGCCAGAAACTATTTGGAAGAATAATTCATCATGCATCAAATGTGAAAATGTCAAAACTAGGAGAAAAAGAAATGTATTTGCTACTTGAAAGGAAAAGTCATATCCCCATAAATTGGAGAAGAGTATTAGCAACATCCAGACACTTGGCAATAGGATTTGTGGTATGGAGAACCAGGGTCATAGTGAGGTAAGAAGTCAGAGCAAATATGGTCCACAGACTTTCAGTTATGCAAGGGAAGGTTTTTCTTTATCTACAAATGGTCCACATTTGGAAGATCTTGAGCCAGAGCCACACTGGGTGTGCCCAGAGAATCACAACTTATGTGTCATTTGGAAGTCTGATTGAGGGTCCTTTCCTGTCTCATGTTTCTCGAATTATAGCCTCCCTGTTACTCAATCCCATCTCCTCTTGCCTGCTCGAGGACATTGTTCCAGAAATTATTCCTTCTCTCCTGTGCATCATCAAATTTCCCCTCTACTGGATTGTTCCCATCAGCCTCATCTCTGTTATTTCTTCCATAGTTCCCAAATACTTTCTCTATCTTCTCTTCCCTCTATGGACCTGTGCCATTTCATTTCTTCTCTTTATAGCAAAAAGGAAACACTTTTTACAAGTTTTCTATACTTACTGGTTCCAATCATTTTCCTTGCATTCTCAATTTAACCATCTCCAAGCAGGCTTTTGAGCCCATACTCTACCAAAACTGCTCTTTCCAAGGTTACCATTGACCAGCATCATATTGCTAAATCCAATGGTGAGTTTTCAGTCCTCAATTTATTTGACATGTCAGCAGCATTTAGCAGAGTTGATCACTCCCTCTTTAAAAATACTTTTTTCCCCTCACATGGCTTCTAGGAAAACACACTTTCCTGGTTTTCTGCCTACCTCATTGGTCCCTCCTTCTCATTTTCTCTCCTGGTTCCTTGACATTGGAGTGCTCCAGACTCTGTCCTTGGAACCCTTTTCTTTTTCCTCCCTTTACTTACTCTGTTGGTGAACTCATCTAATCTTATGGCTTTAAAAACCATTTACATGGAGTGAGTTTAGCTCAGTGGCTGAGCACCTGCCCCACATGTATGAGGTCCCGGGTTCCATCCCTGGTAACTTCTAAAAGAACAGCAACAACAAAAAGCCATTTATATGTTAATGACTCCCAAATTTATATTTCCAGTTCATATCTCTCCCCTGAACTCTAGATTCATATCTGCCAACTCAATATCTCTGTGATTGATAGTAATATGTCCAAAATTTAATTCCTTGTCATTCCCCTCAAATACTCCTCCATGAACATTTCCCCCATTTCCAAACCATCCTTCTAGTTGCTTGGGCCTAACACCTTGAAGTCATGCTTGGCTCCTTTCTTTAACTCATACCACAAATACAATCCATGAGCAAATCCTGTTGGCTCTAATTTCAAGATCTGTCCAGAATCTGACCACTTCCCACTCTTTCCTCTGTGGCCATGATGGTCTACCAAAATCACCATAATCTCTCTCCTGCATTATTATAATAGCCTCCTAATTGGCCTCCCTGATTCCATTTACTTAAAAATGACACCAATCCCATGTAGTCATGCACTTCTATCCTCCTGCTTTGTTTTTTTTCTAAACCATTTACTACCATTTATGGATCAGGTGTAAATATGAGCCTTCTTTAATGTGTATATAGTTTACATACAATTCAATACACCCATTTAAAATGTGCATTTTGAGAAGTTTGAGAGATGTGTACACGATGTAGAACATTTCTATC
>JAQZBX010109663.1:0-10443 GCA_029593785.1 Cabassous unicinctus
TTTTTTTTTTTTTTTTTTCTGAAGGACTCTTTAAGTATTACGTGTAGGGCAGGTATAATGGTAATGAAATCCCTCAGGTTCTCTTTATTTGAGAATGTCTTAACCTCTCTCTCATTTCTAAAAGAAAGTCTCACAGGGTATAAAATTCTAGGGTGATTGTTTTCTCTCAGCACTTTATTCCAACACACTGCCTCCTTGTTCCCATAGTTTCTGATGAGAAATCAGCACTTAATCTAATTTGGGATCTCTTGCAGCTTTCAGCAACCTCTCCTTGCCCTTTGCATTGACAACTTCACCACCGTATGTCTGGGGAGAGTTTTCCTCCATTTTATCTTGTTTCGTGTTTGATGACTTTCTTGGATGTGCATATCCACATCTTTTACAATGGCTGATAAGTTTTCTGTCACTATTTCTTTGAATATTCATTTTGCCCCTTTCTATCTTTCTTCTCTCACTGCAACTTCTATAATGCACACATCAGTATGCTTGATGGTGTTTGACAGGCTATTTTAGCTTTTTCTAATTATTTTTTCTTTCTGTTCCTCTGCCTAACTCATTTTAATTTTTCTTCAAGTTCATGGATTCTTTCTTCTGTCAGCTCCAATCTGCTGTTGAATTCCTTCCGGAAATTTTTAATTTCAGCTACTGTAATTTTCAACTCCAATAGTTCCATTTGGTTCATTTTAAAAATTATGTCTTTATTGAGATTCTCATATTATTCATTTATGTTTCCTGATATACTTTAGTACTTTCTAGGTATTTTCCCTCATCTCCTTGAGTATCTTGAATATGTATGTACAAATTTAAGTCTTTGTACAGTATGTCTATATTCTGTTATTTTCCATTGATGTTTTCTGGATTTTATCCTCTTTCTTTGGGTGGGCCATCATTTCCTGTCTCATTGTCTTGTAATATTTTAAGGAACATTATTACATTAATAATTTAAAATGTAAACTTTGCAGTTTTATCACTAAATTGTCTGTATCTTGAGTTGTATCCAGGTAGTTTTATTAGAGAGATTTTATTGAGTGCCTGGAGATAACAAAACCAAACAAACCAATGTAAAAATCACCTTTCATCATCTTTGAAAACTGGCTATGATTTGATCAGTGTGGCAGTTTGAAGTTATTTTATGAAACCCAAAGGAGAAGAATTATGTATTTTTTAACAAATCCATTCATGTGGGGGGTGGGCTTCTGACTGAATTTTGTCAGTGAGGCATAAGCCAGTTTAGGTCTCTGCCCTCTTGCTGGGTCTGATAGAAACAGAGACAAATAGAAAGAGAGAGAGAGAGAAAGAAAGGAAGCTTCCATATTTGATCCTGCAATGTGTGAGAAAGTATTCCAGGTTTACCCATAGCTGAGCTCAAGGAGAGAAGCTGCAAAAGGCTCAAAGAGCTGAGGCCCAGGAAGAGATGAGCCATATGCCTGAGAGCTCACAGCTGAACATTGGGAAGAAATAGAAGCCAAGACTGAGAGAGCAGGACCAGACAAAAACAAGCCCTATGCCTGATTGCCCACAGCTGAGCTCCAGGAGATGGAAACTTCTGGAGGGAACATCAGAGACTGCCAGCCATCTTTGCCACATGGCAGGATACTAGTATCAACAGTAACTGATGTTAGTGAGAAAGCATCTCTGATGATGCTTTTATCTGGACATTTCTTAACCTCATAATTGTAAGCTTTTACAGTAAATAGCAATCCCATTATAAAAGCCAACCTAATTCTAACACTTTATATCAGCAGCCCTGTGGCAAACTAAGACGGTGTTCTCCTTCAGCATTCAATCCTTCTATTATGAATCTTAACTCAAGGTGAATGAAAGGTGCAGGGTCCTCCTTGTCTTTTCTGGGCCTGTGTCTTTTCTTGGGATTGTGCTTGCTAATAGGCTAAGGAGTTCTGTCATTTACAGTAATTTTGATGCTAGCTCAACTTCCCAGGAATCAATCTTTCTATCACACATTTTCCACCTGAGGACTTAAAACAGGTAAATATTTACCACAGGCTTCCTGACTCAAGTGTTTCTTATGTTACTTCCACTGCCTCACACTGCTTTTGCCTAGAGGGAAAATTCTGGCAGGGGATTACTCCAAACTGCCTTGGGGAAGGAGTGATGGAAAGATACAGGAAAGGTTTCAGAAGCTTCTCTTATTTCTCTTTGAAGCTGCATTTTCCTGATTCAAAATTTTCCAGTTAATTTAGTCCTTTAACTCTTTTCTATAGGTTTTTAAATAAAAATTTATTGAAGTATATTATTCATATGTGAACACACATAAACAACAAATTTATAGTAAACTTTGTGAATTTACAGAACAAAAATGCATATCATCATACAAGAATCCCATACATCTCCCCATCCCCACTTTTCATTGTTGTGAAACATTTGTTAGAACAATGAAAGAGCATTATCAAAATATTAATACTAACTATAGCACATATCTTACATTTGGTATATTTTTGCCCAACACACCCAATTATTATATATTTGTTATCATTCAGGAGAAAACATTCTCATATTTTTCCTGTTAACCACAGTCCATCATCCACCAATGGATTCTCTGTGTTGCAAAGCACCATGTTTTCTAAAATTCATTCAAAGTGTACATTTAGTGGCTCTCATTTTCATTAAAGAGTTGTGCTATTATCACCTCAATCAATTTTAGAACATTTTTATTATTCCAAAAGGAAAAATCCCATATTGTTATCTCTTAATAAAAAATATTTTAAAAATATCCTCTTTCCATTGCTGCAAAATATTACAATATTTCTGTAAGATTCTGCTGACCAAAGAGTACGAACAGTCTTTGGAAGGCAGCAACATGACAAATGTCACCATGAATTCTGTATAGACAATCCATAGCCATGTCATGACAGTGCAGATCAGTATATCATGCCACAGCTGTCCTGGATGATCTTCAGCCTGTAGACCATGTCAGCCTTGAAGGAAGAGATCTAGGTCTTTGTTGTTACCATCAGCTATTTCTAAGTACCTGTGTCCTGATTACTGCATGATTCCCCTGACTTGAACTCACAAATTATTTCTACACATTACTTGAACATTTTCCACCTTTTCTTCAGGATCTTAAGATGCATACTGTCTGAAATGGTAAGATATAAACCCCAATGCACACAGGAGAAAATTCAGGCCTGGAGAGCTCAGTGTCATGTTGGAGGTCAGGCAAAAAGCCAAGGCTGATATTTGGGGTCTAGCCTGAGAAAGCAACTAGGAAGAGATGAAGAGACACTGGAAGGGAAGTCAGTCCCAGTAGAAAGGTTCCCTGAGGATCTGCAAAAGGTGGAGGATGTACTGCAGGTTGGGAGGGAAGAAGTAGTGGATACCAAGGGAAGGGCTCAGTGTCTGGTAGTGGTGGGGAGCAGGGACATTTGCAGCATGTCCAACACCTGAAGCCCAGAAACTCAAGTAGCGCAGACAAGCATGCAGCATGTGGCTTTGCTTTTGGGCAGACCTGAGCAGACCCTCATATCTGCTAGATATCTCCAGGCTGATAGAAGGAAGTAGCCTATGAGCAGATGCCTGAAGCAAATAACAAGAGTTTTTATCTTGTTGAACAAATAAACCAGCTCTCAAAATCTTTCTTCCTATATGAGAAAGTGCCTTCAACAGCTTCATTATCATTCGGTTCCACATCATTTTATTTTTGTATTTTTTTATTAACATTTTTTATTTTTAAAGAACCTTTAGCTTACATTAATGTTACATAAAAAATATAAAGGATTCACATATGCCTCACTCCCTTCCCCTCCCACACTTTCCCACATTAACAACATTCTTCATTAGTGTGGTACATATGTTAAAATTGAGGAAAACGTATTGAAGCATAGTTACTAACCATGGATTACAGTTTACATCCAGTCTGCATAATTTTGTAGGTTATGACAAAATACATAATGGCCTATATCCATCATTGCAATGTTATGCAGGACAATTCTAACATGCTGAAAATGTGAAAATTACACCAATTACACCAACATGCTGAAATGAAAAATTACACCAATTCTCCCCCCACCACCACCACCCCTCAGAACCTCTGGTGGCCACTGCCTTTATATCAATGATAAAAGTTCTTCCATTGTTAGAATAATAATGTCTATAATAGAATAATAAGTCTACTTTAGTCCATTGTTCATTCCCCAATCTTGAGGATTTTGGGATGGTGATGCCCACTCTGTTTATAAGTGAGAGGGGCCTTAGATCCCATGGGTCAGATGGATGGAAATGTCTTGCTTGCAGTTGAAAAAAACACACTACCTTCCCTCTAGCATGGGTCATGACTCCTGGGGATGAGCCTCCCTGGCACCAAGGAATTATTACCAAGTGCCTGCTAACAATGCATCTCAAAAAAGACTGTGACCAAAAATGGAAAATCATAAATACAAATGAGGTTTTGTGGCTAAGAGATTTCAAAATGAGTCATGAGGTCATTGCAGAGGTTATGCATATACACATCTCAGCAGGATCTCATTGCCTGTCTCAGTAAATAGTGCCTCAAATAGTGGGGCTCCTGAAGTCTCTAGAGATATCCAGACACTATAACCAGGGGTGATACACTCAGGAATTTGGCACCCTGAGAGTGAGACTTACTTTGGAATTTATGCATCCCAGTGTAACAGAGTTAGACTCATTTATGGCTTCCCTACACATGGTTCTTTTGCTCCCCCCTTTTGAACCTATATTTAGCACTATACTTGTTAAATATATGTCCCAGAGATTTAAATCTTTGGTCTCTTCATGTGATGGTTGAGTCCTGAATCTCAGTATAGTTGCAATACCTACTCTCCAGTTCATTGGACTCTCCCAGGACAAATAAAAAGGAGATGATATTGAACAATGCCCATCAAAATGAACAGAGATTGTCTGCAACTGCAAGCAAGATTGTTCCATCCATCTGCGCCATGGGATCTAAGTCCCCACACAATTAGAAACAGAGTTGGCTTCACCATCCCCAAATCCTCAAGATTGGGGTATGAACAATGGACTGAAGTTGATTTATTATTATTCTATTATAGACTTATTATTATTCTAGAAATGGAAGAACATTTATCATTGATATAAAGGCAGTGGCTACCAAAGTTTCTGAGGAGAGGGAGAGAGAAGAATAGGTGTAACCTGGAGACATTGGAATCATCTGGCATGAAATTGCAATGATGGACACAAGCCATTACACATTTTGTCATAACATATAAAATTTTACAGGGCAGATTGTAAACTCTAATATAAACTATAGTCCATGGTTAGTAGCAATGCTTCAATATGTGTCATCAATTGTAAGAATTGTACCACACTAATGAAATATGTTAATGTGGAAAAATGTGGGAGCTGGAAGAGTTGGGGATATGGGAATCACTTATATTTTTTATGTAACTGGTTATGTAATCGAAAGCTTCTTTAAAAATAAAACTATTTTTAAAAATGATCATTCTATTAGGTGTGAAATGGTATCTCATTGTAGTGTTGATCTGCATTTAGCTAATAGATAGTGATGTTGAACATTTTTTCCATGTGTTCTTTGGTCATTTGTATTTCCTTTTCGGATAAATGTCTTTTCAAGGCTTTTGACCATATTTTTAATTGGGTTGCTTATATTTTTATCCTTGAATTGTATGATCTCTTTATATAAAGTGGATATAAAATCCTTAGTAGGTATGTTGTTTCCAAATATTTTCTCACATTGAATAGGCTGCCATTTAATTTTCATATCAAAGTCTTTTGAAGAACAATAGTGTACAATTTTATCTATTTTTTCTTTGTTGCTCATGCTGTGGGTGTAAAGTTTAGGAAACTACCACATGCCACAAGACCTTGAAGATGTTTTCCTACATCTTATTCTAAAAGTTTTATGGTTGTCACTTTTATATTTAGGTTCTTGATCCATTTTGAGTTAATTTTTGTATAAGGTGTTGATGGGGTCTATATTCTTTATTCTGGATATGGATATCCAATTTTCCCAGAACAATTTGTTAAATATACTCTTCTGTCCTATTTGGGTGGGCTTAACAGCCTTGTCAACAATCACTTGACTGTGGATGTGAGGTTCAATTTCTGAGTTCCTGAATGAGTTCCATTGGTCAATCTGTCTATCTTCATGATATCACTTGTTTTTTTCCCCAATTTAGCTAAGTAATAATATCTAAAGTCATGAAATGAGAGTCCTCCAACTTTGTTCTTTATGTAAGACAGTTTTGGCTATTCCTGGCTCCTCAGCTTTTCAAATATTTTTTTTATTTAGGAACATTATTGAAGTATATCACTCATACATAAACATACATAAAAAATAAGTGTATAGTAAAGTTGCAAACCTACAAAAAAAACCAAGCACAATAACATACAGGCCTCCCACACCTCACCCCACCACCAATGCCTTGCACGGTTGTGAAACATTTTTAACAAATGATGAAAGAGCATCCTCAAAATTTTACCACCAATTGAAGTATCTTATATTAAGTGTATTTTCCCTAACCCACCCCATTATTATTATTATTCATACATAAACAATAAGTGTATAATAAAAGTTGTGAATTTCCAAAGTAAACATGTATAATATCATACAGGTGTTCCATATATCAACCCACCATCAACACCTTGCATTGTTGTGAGATATTTGTTACAAATTATTAAACAATATTGTCAAAATCTTATTACTAACTATAGTCCATATTTTACATTTAGTTTATTTTTCCCCTAACCCATTCTATTATTTTTTTTTAAATATACTTTTACTAAAAAATTGTGAACTTACAAAATAGTCATGTGCATATACAGAATTCTGATACAACACCCTTCCATCATAACACCTCAGCATGATGGAATATTTGTTACAGACTGTGAGATAATATCATCAGACTATTACCACTAACCATGGTCCATAGTCTACATTTGGCACACTTCCATACCTCCCCATTATCAGCACAGTACATTTTTGGCATAAATGCATGAATATTACAAGTCCTAAGTTTCAACTCACATTTGTCCTGACATTCTGTAACTTGAATGCTAATGATACAAATTTAATACAGCACATATGCTAAGGAGATGGAATAAAAGAAATAAATTTCATACATGTATATGTTCATATACAAATTAAAAAATAATCATAGAATTTGCCATCCTCATTTCTGCAACAGGTAACATGGTCTCCAAACAGCATGTCTACCTTACCCCTACACATAAACATGAAGCCACTGTAAAGCCTTCTCTTATTCTGACTCCCAATCAAAACTAGCTACTTTTTTTTTTCCACAGCAGTTGCACCATCTTGTATTTTTTTTTGTTAGCTTCTTTTTTTTTTTTAAATAACATGCTTAGATTACATAAGCATTACACACACACACACAAAAAAAACAGGGATTCCCATATACCCCACCTCCCACACCTCCCACAACCTCCCACATAAACATCCTTCATTAGTGTGGCACATTAATTGCAATTGACAAACATATTTTGGGGCTTTGCCACAAAACATGGACCATAGTTCACAATGTAGACCACATTCTCTTCCATAAAATTCTGCATGCAATATGATGATACAAAATGGCCTATATCTGTCATTGCAATGTCACTAAGGAATTTTCCCAAGTCCCAAAAAGCCAGAGTATTTGCAGTACTCTGGAGATCATTATCTCATGGAATTACCTTTGGACATCCGCTGTCACTAGATAGTAAGAAATGTGTCCCCAATGGCTTTGCTTGTGATGCCACAGATATGCCCAGGATTTTATAAATCAAGCCATGATTGACCTGTTTACACAACATAATAATGCTTCTTTTTTCTTGTGCACACATTGTCAAATCGTATGTCATATGAAAATTGATTAAACCATTTTTGAGTCCTTAATTTTGTGAATCTAACAAGGGAAACTTTGATTCTCCTTTTCAAGTTTAGAATATACAATATTCAAGAGGGAGTCAATATAGTTGTTACTGTTGCTGCTCATGTCTTCCCTTCATCCTTCTTTCTCCTTAACTTTTTTTTTTTAAAGGTATTCATCCCGGGATTCACCCCAGGACCTTTTATGTTGGAAGTCGGTACTCAACCACTGAGCCACATCAGCTCCCCTGAGCTGGTTTTTTCCATTTGTTTGCCTGTTGTTTGTTTCTGTTTTAGGAAGCACCAGAACTGAAACCAGGACCTCTCACGTGGGAGGCAAGTGCTCAACTGCTTGAGCCACATCTGTTCCTGTACTATGCTTTTATTATTTCCATTTTTATTCAATGTTTCCAAATATAAAAAAGTCAAGATTCTTACACCAATTATCTCAAATGAGACCATGCAAAACAGTTCAAAGTGTGTACAACAATTAATTACCCCCTACAGTGTTGCTATTTTATACAATAGTGTGATGAAAAGAAAATTGAATGGCATGTGCTTGGTTGGAAAATGTCTTCTGTTTACAAAACTTGCAGGAGAGTTTCTGCCTCATGTCTGCAAGTCTTTACAATAACTAGTGTTTTCCTGTTTTGTTTTGTTTTTATTTAGGAGGCACATGGGTCTGAAAAATTTGGCTACCCAATATTACCCAACTACCACACAAAAAGCACAATTGATGGTCCCAAGACTGCAATCTATGGAGGGTTGAGATAGTGTACATTATTATCTATAGTAGATTCAACTCTTTAGCTTGAAGATATTGGAATTTCCTCTTAAGAGAAATAAATTTCCTTTGGGTCTTTCCTCTAATTTTGCTAGACTGGGTTCCAGAAGAACCCTCCATGAATTTAAAGTGTGACAACTGTGAAGTATTCTGTTGCATTATACAAATAGAAGATCTGGGAACGTTGCTAGACTAAAGACAGTGGTTTTCTCAATGGCACTGAAGAAAATCCTGACTCCAGTGCACTACTTAGTCCAAATGTTTCTGACCAGAGAAAATTATACAACAATATTTCTAGTCTAACTTTTTGAAAGATGGTTGATATCAATACTGTATATATTTTGCATGTGAAACACATAGTACAAGATAAAGTTAGATTATGCATTATTATTTCTAAGAATATCTTATACAGGAGAAATCCCCCCAACTACTTAGGAAAGCATTTCAGGTGGAAGTAGTCTTATATGTAAAAACCATTCAGCTTCTCAGCTGTGTTAAGTGTATAATTAAAAGAAATTTAAGAGATTACTGGGGAAAAATCCTAGCCCATTAAAGATTGATAGAAAGTGTCAATTTTGGAATTTTAAATGTTTCCTTTTTTAAAAACACCCAGAATACATAACCTCAGTACAAAGAAAAATATAAAATTCTGGATGATCATATTTGATCACACTACATAATTTAGAATTAAATTATGTCATTTGTTAAGTTATTTTCTACTGTACTCATTCCCTTCACAGCGTTAATTTGTGAACTACAGTTTATATTTGGTTCAGCTGCCTTTATGGTACAAGATCTCATTTTTAAAACATGGTACCAATTTTCCTTAAGTGTAACAGCACTCTAATTTTTAGCAGCAATTATATATTTTTTGCATGTTAACAATTTGTGGAACAAAATGCTGTATTTTCTAATTTACACCCAGTAGTTACAATATTTACAAAAGGCTTAAGTCTACATATAGAATGATTTTTATTCTCCCTCATCCTACATTTTAAAGGTTTATCCTCCCATCTAATTTCTGATTTGGTGGGGGAGATGCAGGGGTTTCAGAAAAGGTACCAATGTGTTTTAGATGGAATTCTTGATTTTAAGTGAGTATAAGACAAGGGTAAGACAAAATAATCCTTTGTTCAGGGTATGTTACAGTGCCCCATGTTAGTTATACAATAAATAGTACCTATTGACAATCTATAAAAGATGAGGCATTCTAAGGTGCCTAAACAATGTAACTTTGTAATAGCTGAACAAGAAAGCCATTTTACCCAACTATGATGCAGTCATCACTGCCTGGGCATTCAAGGTTATACTTCAATCCTGTGGTCATTAGCAGACAGGGAATTTTAACCAAAGAAGTGCCACTATATTAAAAATATATATATATTTTAACAGCAATTTATCTTGAGAGAAATATGGCTCCTAGGGTATTCTGTGCAAAAAGAGATGGATGAAGGGAGCTGGCCTCTAAGCATAATAAATCAAATTACATGAATATGTTCAGGATAATATGTATTTACTCCATGCATTTTGCTAATGATACCTCCCTGAAAATCAACAATTCTGTGGTTACACTTTGTGTTAAACTACTCTTCAATTATAGAGAAAATAGCTGTATCATTTAGCTTATATAATAACAGTTTTGAAAATTAAGACAAATGAGTAGATGGATTCATAAAAAGAGCAAATTAAACCCTTTGTCAAAATAGTTATTGCACAGTACAGAAATAGCTCAAATCTGGAATTTACCAATTAAAACTGTGATCTTATGAAATAAGTTTTGGAATGGATGTACAATTTCTTCAATACCAAGAAATATCGTTTTAACCAATTCTTG
>JAQZBX010109664.1:0-10443 GCA_029593785.1 Cabassous unicinctus
TTTTTTTTTTTTTGCCTTTTCGTTTTCTTACTTTGAACCTAGGGCTTTCCTATTTCTAACCATGCTTTGGAGGTGAGTACCCACCCTCTAAGACTGTGGAAGGTGGGTGGGCTGAGAGAAGAGAGAACGAGGACAGAAGCCTGAAATGCAAAGACCAGGGAGATGAGAGGAGAGAAATCCTTGCCTATAAAATTGATTCTAATCCTGCACCTCCCTTTCTTTCACTATTCAAATCCCAGCTGGTGAGAGGAGGGCTCGAGTGCCTGGTGCCTGTGGTCTGTCAGGACAGTCTGGAGAGAATGTGAGACCCTCAGAAGCTAAGCCTGAGATTAAGAGGATCTTGGTGCAATTGTATTGGCAGCTGCTCCGACTCACTCTCATGTCGCGAGCTCGCTTGCCAGGGCAGCATCGGTGCGTGCCTGGCTTTATTTGCTATTTAGGACCCTGCACTTGAAAGGTGTGCCCTCCCCCAGACTCCTTGACATTTGTCCAGAGATTAATTGGGCTAATCCCTTTCTTGGAAGAATAGGTGGCAGGGTATGTGTTTGGTGAGGGAGGAGGAAGAGGCGGGCAGGAATTGAAGAGGGAAGAATTAATGAAGGCGCTGGGGCTCGCTGGACCCTTTGAAGGAAGAAAAGAGCAAATTTCTCTGCTGTGCTGGACGAGGCTGACAGGTGGGCAGGGAGACTGCGGCTCCTCTGTTCTGCACAGCTTTGCCAGAAGGTCTGCGCACACCAGCAGTAACGACTCCTGACAGCACCAGCTGTCAGTCAGGGAGGCAGCACTCCCCGGACACCTTGGCCTGCCATTCTCTTCTCTTGTACTGAGGGCAGAAGGTGAGAGCCTCAAGATAGGCCATCCCAACTGTGGAAAGCACACGGTGCTTGAATGGCGATAGTTACAAAAGGTTACTTTTAAATTTTGCTTTGAGTCAGGCATTGAAAATAACATCATTTATTACTTTAGGTTTTTGGTCAAAGGAAGGGAGGGAACCATGGACAGTGTTTCTTTATGCTATATAAAGTCATCCGTATTTTGGGCAGGGATGCAGAGCTCTTCATTTTGTTGTCTAATAATAATAACCAGCATTTATTGAGGGCTTCCCATACACCAAGGCATTGGTCTAAACACTTTACATGTATTAATTTACTCTTCTCAACAACCCATTCTAAGTTGGTGCCAATATTGTCTTCATTTTACACAGGAGGCAGAGAGAGGCTAAGTACATCCCTCATGGTGATTTGTCAATGGTGGCACCAAGACTCTGTCTCAAGACTCCATTTCACCACTCAGGACTCCACCAAGCTGCATCACCAGCAGAGAGGGAATGAGCATTTTGCCAGGGCTGGTCCAAGTTTAGAGCATGACTTAAATGAGATTGGACAGTTAATTGAGGGTAATGCATCCCTGGGGAATTGAGGATAAAGAGCCATGGTAGTGCTTTGAGGTCCCTGGGAACCTCTGAAATATATGTGCCTAATTGTGCTATTGGTAGAGAATTTCCTCCAGCTAACAGGACTCCAAGTGTGTGCTGTGCTTCTTTGTAAATTGTAGCAGACACCGGCATAATGGTTGATTTTCTTCTATTAATTAGAGCAGAGAAAAGATACACCCAAGACTTTTCCCCAAATTCTGTGAATCAGGCTCCAGTGTGGGACATGACTCCTGGGGATGAGCCTCCCTGGCAACAAGGGAGTACTACCAAGTGCCAACTGGCAATATGACTGGAAAAAGACCTTGAATAAAAGGGGGAAAAGGTAAAGCCAAATGAGTTCATATGGCTAAGAGACTTCAAAGAGAGTCGGGAGTTCATCCCAGAGGTAACACTTACACACACCTCAGTAGGATCTCATAGAACACCAAATTGGATATCACCCCAAACAGAGGGGCTCCTGAGGGCTCTGGAGACACCCAGGTCCTATATAAGGGAGAATAGCTCCAGAGATTGATGCCTTATCAGTGGGCTATACTTTGGAATCTGTGCTCCTGAGAGTGACAGAGCTGAACTCAAATAAGTCTTCCCTGCACATCGTCCATCAGTCCCTTCTATTCAAACCTATATGTGGTGTTGGAGTTTGTAGGTATACTTCCAGAGACTGGAGCCTTTGGCCTGCCCGTGTGCCATTTGTGCCTGGAATCTTGGTGGAGCTGCAACTCCTACTCTACAGCTCAATGGACTCACCCAAGACACCTGGCGAGCAGATGATGATGGACAACAGCCATCCCAGGGAATGGAGAGAGTCTGCAGCTGCAGGCAGGATAATCCCATCCATCTTATCCATGGGATACAAGCCCCCTCTCACTTGGAGGGGGAGTGGACATCACCATCCCAGACTCCTCAGGATTGGGGGAAGAGCTATGGACTAGAGTGGACTCACTGGTATTCTGTTGTAGAAATATTGTGATTCAAGCAATGGAAGAAATTACAACATTGATGTGGAGCCAGTGGCCACCGGACGCTTTGGGGGCAGGGAGAGGGAAAAGCAGTTGTAATACAGGGGCTTTTTCAGGACTTGGGAATTATCCTGAGTGACATTACAATGACAGATATAGGCCATTTTAGATCTGCATATTACATGCAGAACTGTGTGGGAGAAAGTGTGGTCTACAATGTGAACTACAGTCCATGCTTAGTGGCAAAGCCCCAGGATGTGTATATCCATTGCAGGTGATGTCCCACACTAATGAAAGATGTTTATGTGGGAGGTTGTGGGAGATGTGGGAGGTGGGGAACATGGGAATCCCTGTAATTTTTGTGTAACATTTATGTAATCTAAGCATCTTTTAAAATATTAAAAAAAAGAAACCACCACCTACGCTCCCCCTCCAAAAATGTCATTGCAAGGTGAAAAGAAATCTGCAAAGGTATGAATATCTGTTCCTCCCTTACCAGAGGTATGATAACTAGGTTGCAGAAATTGCTGCGGGGAGGAACTGAAATGACAGATGCTAATGTCAGAACGACTGGAGAGTTTGGGGCATATGTTTGTGGTTTTGAGCATGAATGGTCTTCCATTTGGGAGCATCTGATTTAAATCTTCTTGTCCTTTCTATAAAACCACTGCCCACCCAGCAGGGAGCAGGCACATAGCCTCTCCTCTCCCAGACATTTTTTTTCCTATTTTAATGATAGACTCTCCGTAGAAGCCAGTACAGACTCTCAAGTGGGATAAGGAAGAGGAAGGAGAGAAGATGTAATGGTCAACTCACCTCCTATTTGATTTTTAACACAATCTTAAGTAGAAGTATTATATTCACTTTACAATAAGGAAACTAAAGATCAAAGAAGTTGCTAACTCAAGATCACACAAGAGTAAGGGGCAGTATCCATTAACAGATGAATGGATAAACCAAATGTGGTATTGTCATACAATGAAATGTTATTCAGTCATAAAAAAGCAATGAAATTCTGACTTATGCTATAATTGTGGATGAATCTTAAAAACATTATGCTTAGAGAAATAAGCCAGACACAAAAGGACAAATATTGTATGATTCCACTCACAAGATATATCTACAAAAAAATAAATCATGGGGGCAGAAAGTGGTCTAGGAAGGAGGGCGGAATGGGGAATTATTAGTTAATGGGTATGGAGTTTCTATTTGAGTTGATGGAAATGTATGGCTATGATGACAGCACAACGTTGTGAATGTAATTAATACCACCAAATTGTACACTTAAAAATGGTTAAAAGGGAAATTTTATGTTATGTATTCATATGTTATCTTAATAAAATTTTTTTAAAATGTAAGTGGTAAAGCTGAATCCAGGCCTAGGCTGCGAGGTCCGCGGCGGTACTTTACACATTGCATCTGCTCCTACTTCGCACTGTGTCTCCAGCACTAGGTGATAAAGATGATGAATGAAGGGAAGGGAAAGCTTCATCCTGCTTCCCTGGTTCCAGCCCCCTCCCCTGCCTCCTGCTTTGTGCCAGATCATTTTGCCACAGCCAAAGTCTCCTTGCCATACAGAAAGGGAAGGTGTACGAGAAGGTAGGCATCCTTGCTTTCTAATGCTCGTTTTGGATATTTCTCCTATTTCAGCCACAGTCCCCTAACTCCTAGTCTCTTTCACCTCCTAACTCTGCTTTTCGGATTCTCAGATCCTCACTGCTGACTTGGAGTTGAGGGCGTCTCTACCTTTGTTGATGCCTGAAGGCAGAAAATGACTTTGGTAACCCTCATTAGCCTCCTCAGCCTGGCAGATCAGAGGGAGAGATCTATGTCTTGTGTACTCAGAAATGTTTTTTCAAGATTCCTCAGAGTACAGGGTTGCAGTTCAGGATTCACTCCACCCAGAAAAATTTGACGCTAGAGTTTGTCAGAAGAGAACTGGAGTTCCAGACCAGAGATTTCCAAACAAACCATTGAAGCAGCCTTGTTTTGTGAGTTGGGGAGCACCTGTGAAATCTTTCGCTCCCTGTATGCAAAGTCTTCAATTTCTGATAACTATTCAGTGGATTTCAAGTCATAATATTTTTTGCATGAAGACCAAATGTCTTCATTATAGAAGATGATGTTGTCCATATCCATCTGACCTTATTTTACAATGGTTTAATTTGATAGGCGACAGGAACACAAAACTAATTGTTCCTTCTTCATACAAGCCGTGGTGCATTGTGCATGCATACATCACAGCACACAGCACACTGCAGTCGTGTGTTCACTTGCCTGCCTGTCACATCAGACTGTGAACTCTGTGGTTGCATGGACCATGTTTTAACTTATTTTAATCTTGGCATGATATCCTTTGATTCTTACCCTTTCAATCCATTTTCTATACAGCAGCCATAGAGAATTTTTGGAAGCACAAATCAGATCATATTATTTATTTGCCTAAAACCTTTCAAAGTCTTCCCATTGCCTTAAACTAAAATGTGCATGCCTTATAGGGGCTTCCTTTCTGCAGGTTCTGGCTTTTCTCCAGCCTTGCTGCAGGCCTCCTGGCCTTTGCTCAATGCTTTGCTGCCTCGCAGGCTCCTTCCCATGCCTCAGGTCTTCAAGACTTAAATGTCACCTTAAATGTCAGAGAGAACTTTTCCCTGAGCACTCTATCTCGAATAAGTTCTCCCTGTTACTTTTTATCTCTGCATCCCATTTAATTTTTTTTTATTGGATACAGTGAAATCAGCAATTACTTTATTTATTGACTCTTTAGGGGGTGCTCTCTGTCCCACTTAGAATTTAAGCATCCAGGGACAGGGTTCTCATCTGTTCACAGCTATATCTTTAGCATGTACCTTGCATGGAACAATGCTCCATAAATATGTGCTGAATAAATGAATATATATATGAGTGAACAAATGAACAATCATAGACATTTTCTTACAGTCATGTGTTCTGTGTATCCTGTCTTTTTCCCATGCCTTGACATGGCCAAACTGCCATTGGACATGCTAGGTGCTAATAAGAATGAATTTTGGGACATTCTCATTCCTGATTTAGTTTCTTGTTATAGCTTAAAAAAAAAAAAAAAGTATCTGCCTTTACAAGAAGCTTTAAAATAAATGCAGGTGGCTATTGGGAACTAGCCCCTCCTAAAGCTGCTACCCCAGCGACAGCTTCATTCCCTCCTGGAGTTGACCACCTGCAGAAATAGATTTTTCTTATAATCATTCCTAAAGCCCTATTTCTCTTTTCCAGGTCTTGCTTTAGCATCCCGAGAAGCATCTCACTGACTTCACAAGCAGTTAGGGTGATTTGTTCTTTGACTCAACTCTGATGATCCCAAATTCATCTTAAAATAAAGAAAAGGTGACCAAATCCCAACAGACCAGGGTGTCTCCACTACCTCTATTGTACCTCAATTTATTCAATAAGGCCCCGAGAGCACACTGTGAAAATCACCTCCTCCAAAACATCCATGTTACATAAATGGGTTGAAATGTATTTTTTTAGACTAAAACCCTATTTTGTTCCAAATTTTTATTTGTTTATATTTATAATGCAAGAATTGTCAATGTGGCATTTTGGTTAAGGTCCTATTGCACCATTAATGATAAGCAGTATGGATTCAAAATGGAAAAACAACAGGCATTTTTCTACTAATATTCAGGAACATTCTATTTTATATCTGCATTGTCAGCTTTTTTAAGACTGAAAAATAATTTCCTACATTGTGGCCTAAGGTGATAATCTCCTAAATACAGTCTCTTCTCTCAGTGAAAGGGACCGAGTCCTCATTTAGTTTATTGCCTTTGAATCATTTATAGGTTTAAAGCCACCCCGCTGAGCACCAACTCATCTCTGCCAGGTGCACTGCGCCTCAATGGGTTGGAAGTGAAATGTGGGGTCCCAAGCAGGGAAAAAGATGGAAACCACATTCATAGTTTATTTGCTCACAGATGTTCACATGAATAGAAGCAGAAATTTAAGTAGCTTCTTTCTCTTTTTATTTAACAAAAGACAAAGGAAAACAGTGTATACGGGTTGGGAAGGCAAGGGACAATGAAACTCTGAGAATTGCGAATAACCATGTTCACCAACCCTGGCACGAGAAGAAGCTCATTGGCAAGGCTTTTGATTTTCATTCACAGGATCACAGGCTAGGGCATTCGGCTCTTGAGGAATCATCAGCAAGTGACTTTTACATGAGGAAGGGACTAGAGCTTGATCCTGGATGATGACTTGAAGACCTGACCATTGATTTCTCCCCTCTCCCAGTACCCTGAAGAGCTGTAAGGAAATCGTTGTGCAGTGTCAGGGCCATGACAATCCCTGAAGCTTTGTGATACTGCTGAGATGTGTGCTTTTCTCTCCACCTGCGGCAGCAGAGTCAGTTTTGGTCTGTGTTTACTGCAGTAACCTTTCATTTTGTGGTATTGTGTTCTCTGTTCTTTCATGCAAGGAAAGATGCCAAAGTGGGAATGAAGAGAGACATTTGCTATGACTTTATAGGTTGGACTCTTTAGGCTAGAAGTTTAGAAGCTCCTGTATTTCTTCCTATTTACAATGCTCCTATAACCGTCATCAGTGACCACATGTATGGCAGCATCTGAATAATGTTCTTATGATCCAAAGAGCCAAAGTTCTTTAAGACTTGACTAACTGAGTCAAAGATTAAGATGCTTTTCCAGTATATTATGCTCTTTCTAAAAATGATATTATCTTATCATATTTTAAATTAATGTTAATCTGAGAAGGGCAGAGGAGAGGAGAGATAGCCCCCTCTTTCTTGCTCTAACAACTGCCTGCCTTTGCACTGTATACTTTTATAGATTTTGACAAAATGTATAATGGTCTGTATCCATCATTGTAAAATCATGCAGAATAATTCCAGTGCCCTAAAAATGCCTTATGTTCCACTTATTCTTCCCTCTCCCTTCCGTTGGAACCTATGGTAACTACTAAGCTTCAATTTTTCAAGAATAAGCTTTGTAGTTACCTGCATTAATACTAAAGGCTTGGCATACTGGCCTGTTTCCTTTTATTAGGCACTGCCTATGTTCTTGAGAGATTCTTGTCCCTCAATTTGAGAAGGTAGTAGGACCCCCCAGAATGGAAGTTTAATATTTTCCTGTTTATTGTGTGGGTCTCCACCCCCTGAGACCACATCCTATGACAAGATGAACACACTCCTAGTCCATAGAAGCATGCCCCAGGTGCACCTTTTCCCACACATCCCCCCACCACCGACGTCCTGCACCAGTGACCCTACCCTGCCGTATTTGCCAAAAGAACATTCCTACCATTGTAGTTCCAACCACAGACCTACAAATCCCCAATTTCACCTGTTCCTTCATCTAGCCCTCCCCACAGTTCCTCTACCCAACCCCCCACCCTGTTCATGCTCACATTCCAGAACCATCGACCTCTCTCATATCCCTGCACCACCATCACCCCCATCCACTGCCAAATCACCCCCTTCCACCTTATCATAGGACTGCCCATATTGAGCATCTGCTCACCACACTCTAGTCCCTTTCTCTTTCCTGATAACTTATCTTCCAGACTCTAGCTCTGTGAGTCTGCTTGATTTCCTTAGGTCATATCAGTGAGGTCATTTAATATTTCTTCATTCAACATAAGGTTTTCAGGATTCAGCCATGTTGTCCTGTGTGTCAATACTTTATTCCTTCTCATAGCTAAGTGATATTCTATTATATGTATATGCCACATTTGCTTATCCATTCATCTGTTGATGGACTCTTGGGGTTACTTCCAACTTTTGGCAATAGTGAATAATGCTGCTATGAACGTTGGTGTGCATATATCCGTTTGTGTCCCTGCTTTCAATTCTTCTAGATATATACTCAGCAGTGGGATTGCTGGATCATATGGCAATTCTATAGTTAGCTTCCTGAGGAACCGCCAAACTGTCCTCTAAAAAGGCTGCACCATTCTACATTCCCACTAGTAGTGGATGAGGCTTTCCTTTCCTCCACATCCTCTCTAACACTTCTAGTGCTTTTTTTTAAATAGCTGACAGTCTAATAAGTGTAAGATGATATCTCATTTTAGTTTTGATTTGCATTTCCCTAATAGCTAGTGATGTTGAGCATCTTTTCATGTGCTTTTTAGCCATTTGTATTTCCTCTTTGGAAAAGTATCTATTCAATTGCCTGCCTATTTTTTTAATGGGTTGTTTGTCTTTTTATTTTTGAGATGTAGGATTTCTTTATATATGCTGGATATTAGACCCTTATTGGATAAGTTGTTTCCAAATATTTTCTCCCATTGAGCAGGCTGCATTTTCACTTTCTTGACAAACTCCATTGAAGCACAAAGTTTTTAATTTTGAGGAGGTCCCATTTATTTTTTCTTTCACTGTTTGTGCTTTGGGTGTAAAGTTTATGGAACCATTTCCTACTACGAGATTTCATAGATGCTTCCCTACATTATCTTCTAGGAACTTGATGGTCTTGGCTCTTATATTTAGGTCTTTGATCCATCTTGAGTTAAGTTTTGTATAAGACATGAGATGGTGATCCTCTCTCATCCTTTTGGATATAGATATCCAGTTCTCCAAGCACCATTTGTTGAAGAGGTCACTCTGTCTCAGTTGAGTGGGCTTGGTGGCCTTGTGGAATATCAGTTCAATATATATGTGAGGATCTATATCAGAGCTTTCAATTCAGTTCCATTGTTCATCATGTCTATCCTTGTGCCAATACCATGCAGTTTTGACTGCTGTAGCTTTGTAGTGTGCTTTAAAGTCAGGTAGTATGATTCCTCCAATTTTGTTTTTCTTTTTCAGTGTATTTTTGGCTTTTCAGGGCCCCTTGCCCTTCCAAATAAATCTCATAATTGGCTTTTCCAATTCAGTAAAAAATGCTACTGTAATTTTTATTAGGATTGCATTAAATCTGTAGAACAATTTGGGTAAGATAGACATCTTAATGATGTTTAGTCTTCCAATCCATGAACATGGAATATTCTTCCATTTATTTAGGTCTTCTTTGATTTCCTTTAACAATGTTGTATAGTTTTCTGTGTACAAGCCCTTTACATTTTTTAGTTAAGTTTATTCCCAAATACTTGATTCTTTTAGTTGCTATTGTGAATGGATTTTTTCCCTTGATTTCCTCCTCAGGTGGCTCAGTATTGGTGTACAGGAATGCTACTGATTTTTGCAATTGTTCTTATGTCCTGCCACTTTACTGAACTTGTTTATCAGCTCTAAAAGCTTTGTTAGATTTTTAAGGGCTTTCTACATATAGGATCATGTAACCTGCAAATAGTGAAATTTTTACTTCTTCCTTTCTAATTTGGATGCCTTTTATTTCCTTTTCTTGCCTAAGAAGTACTTGAGCAAGTACTTCTAACACAATGTTAAATAAGAGCAGTGACAGTGGCCATCCTTGTCTTGTTCCAGATCTTAGAGGGAAAGCCTTTAGCATTTCACCATTGAATATGATGTTGGCTATGGGTTTTTCATATACACCCTTTATCATGTTGAGGAAGTTTCCTTCTATTCCTATCTTTCGAAGTGTTTTTATCGAGAAAGGGTTCTGTATCTTCTCAAATGCTTTGTCTGCATCAATAGAGATGACCATATGATTTTTTTCTTTGGATCTGTTAATGTGTTGTATACATTGATTGATTTTCTTATGTTGAACCATTCTTGCATACGAGGGATAAAACTCATTTGATCATGGCGTAGAATTTGCTTGATGTGTTGCGAATATGATTAGCAAGTATTTTGTGATTAGCAAGGATTTTAGCATCTAAGTTCATTAGAGAGATTGATCTTTAGTTTTCTTTTTGTGGCTTCTTTAAGTGGCCTTGGTATTAAGGTGATGTTGACATCATAGAATGAGTTAGGCAGTGTTCCCTCCACTTCTATTTTTTGGAAGAGTTTAAACAGGACTGGTGTTAGTTCTTTCTGGAATGATTAGTAGAATTGACCCATGAAGCCGTCTGGTCCTGGGCTTTTCTTGTTTGGGATGTTTTTGCTGACTAATTCAATCTTGTTACTTGTGATTGGTCTATTGAGTTCATCAA
>JAQZBX010109665.1:0-10450 GCA_029593785.1 Cabassous unicinctus
ACAAAACCAAAAGTTAGTTCCTCGAAAAGAGCAACAAAATTGACAAGCTAGACTGACCAAGATAAAAAAGAGAGATAACACTCAAATTACTAAAATCAGAAATGAAAGAAGGAACATTACTACAGACCCTATAGGAATGAAAAGGATTATAAAGGAAAAGGATGAACAACTGGATGCCAACAAATTAGATAAATTACATGAAATAGATTCCTAAAAAGCAAAAACAACTAAAACTGACTCAGGCAAAATAGAAAACATAAACAGACATAAAACAATCAAAGAGATTGAATTAGTCATCAAAACACTACCCACAAAGAAAAGCCCAGGCCCAGATGGCTTCACTGGTGAATTCTACCAACCACTTAAAGAATTAATGTCAATTCTTGACAAATTCTTCCAAAATATAGAAGAGGAAGGAACACTTCCCACCTCATTCTAGGAGGCCAGTGTTACCTTGACACCAAAACCAAAGACATCACAAGAAAACTACAGACCAATATCCCTTATGAATTACATGCAAAAATTCTCGACAAAATACTAGCAAACCCAATCTAACATACATAAAAAAGATTGTACATCAGAGCCAAGAGAGATTTATCCAAGGAAGGCAAGGTTAGTTTAACAACCGAAGATCAATTATATAATATACCACACATCAATATAATAAAGGGCAAAAACCTCATGACCTTCTCCATAGACAGGAAAAGCACTCACCAAAATTCAATACCCATTCATGATAAGAATGCTTAACAAACTAGAAATAGAAAGGAACTTCCTCAACCTGATAAAAGCCATCTACAAAAAAAACATAGCTAAAACCATAATTACTGGTAAAAGACTGCTTCCTCCACATCAAGAGCAAGAAGAGGATGTCTGATTTCATGTCATTTATTCAACATTTTACTAAAGATTCTAATCATGGCAATCGGCAAGGAAAAGAAATAAAGGGCATCCAGATGAAAAGGAAGAAGTAAAACTACCTAACAAGAAAGCATGATCTTATAATATGTAGAATCCTAAGGGATTCCCTAAAACACTATTAGAACTAAAAAACAAGTTCAGCAAGGTTGCAGGATCCAAGATCAACACACACATATACACACACACAAAACAAAACTGTATTTCCATGCACTTGCAATAAACAACACAAAAATTATATTAAGAAAACAATTCCACTTATAATAGCATCAAAAAGTATAAAACACTTAGAAAGAAATTTGCAAAAGAAATGCAAAACTTTTACTCTGAAAACTAAAGAGCATTACTGAAAGAAATTAAAGACCTAAATAAATGGAAAGACAATCCATGTTCGTTTCTCTCCACATCGAGCCACAGATTCAAGGCAATCCTTAACATCCTGCCTGGTTTCTGTGCAGAAGTTGACAAGCTGATCCTAAAATTCATGTAGAAATTCAAGGGACCTAGAGTAGCCAAAACAACCTTGAAAAAAAAGAACAAAGTTGGAAGACTTCCTGATTTCAAAACTTACTACAAACCTTCAGTAATCAAGACATAAGGGCATCAGGATAAGCAGAGAGAGCAATGGAGTAGACTTGAGAGTCCAGAAATACACCTTCATGTTTACCGTCAACTGAATTTTGACAAGGGTGCCAAGACAATTCAATAGGGAAAGAACAGTCTTTTCAACAAATGGTGCAACTAGATACACAAAGGAATAAATTTACACTCCTACCTCTTAAGTACAAAATTAACATATACAAAATTAACTCAAAATGGACCAAGAGGGGAGCAGGTGTAGCTCAGTGGTTGAGTGCATGTTTCGCAGGTAGGAGGTCCCAGGTTCAATCCCCAGCACCTCCTAAAAAAAAAAAAAAAAAATGGACCAAAGACCTAAACGTAAGAAGAAAAACTATAAAACTCTTATAAGAAAACACAGGCACAAATCTGTGACTTGGAGTAGGCAATGGTTTCGTAGCTATGAGACCAAAGCAAAAGCAAAAACAAAAATTAGATAAATTAGACATCTCAAAATTTAAAACTTTTGCTCTTCAAAGGACACTATCAAGACAATGGAAAAGCAACCCAAAAAATAGGAGAAAATTTTTGCAAATCATATATCTGATAAGGTACTTGTATCTAAAATATACAAAGAACTCTTACAACTCAATAATTTTAAAAAAAAAAAAAACTTATTAACAGGCAAAGGATCTGAATAGACATTTCTCCAAAGATAGACCAGAAGCCAAGGAGCACACGAAAAAGATGCTCTACATCATTAGCCATCAGGGAAGCAGCAAATCAAAAACACAATGAGACAGCACGTCTCACCCGCTAGGAAGGCCAAAATTTAAAAGACTATTACAAGTGTTGCCAAGACGGCAGAGAAATTTTAGGCGCCTCATACTCAGCTGCTTTGGAAAACAGTCTGGTAGTTCCTCAAATGATTAAGCACAGAGTTGCCATGTGAACAGCAGCTACACTCCTAGGCATATACCCAAGAAAAATGAAAACATATTGCCCACAAAAACTAGTACAAAAATTTCATATCAGCATTGTTCATAATAGCCACAAAGTGGAAACAACCCAAGTGTCCATCAACTGAAGAACGGATAAACAAAATGTGGTCTAACCATACAACGGAATATTATTCGGCCACTAAAAGGAATGAAATATGGACGAGCCTTGAAAATATTACACTACGTCAAAGAAGCCAGTCACAAAAGGCCACATACTACATGATTCCACTCATGTGGAAGTCCAGAAAAGAGACATCTGCAGAGACAGAGAGTAGATTCGAGGTTGCTCAGGTGGGAGGAATGGGGGTTTGGGGTGATAGCTAAGGGGTGTCTTTTTGAGGTGATTATCATGTCCTAAAATTGATAGGGGTGTGGGGTGCACGACTGTGAATACACTAAAAACCATTTGTACACTTTAAACGGGTGAACTGTATATTGTACGCATGTGAATTATATCTCAATAAAGACATTCTCATTTTCCACAAAGGCAAGGCAAACTCCACGTGGGTCACTGAGGACACTCGCTCAAAGACCCTGCCACCATGCTGTGAGGGGACCCAGACCAGCCACGAGGAGAGCCCACGTACCAGCGTCCCTCCAACGGCCCTGGCAGAGGTCCCAGCTGGCAGCCCCGAGGGCCGCCAGACGGAAGAGGGTCAGCCCTCGTGTGGTCTCGGCCCCATCCCAACCTTCCCACTGACACATGGCTTCACAGAGGGGAGGCACGCCCACTTTGCCCTGCCTGAATTCTGACCCACAGAACCCACTGCAGCCTGGCCTGCTCAAAGCCAGCACAGGCTCCCTCCCAGGGCCTTTCTCCCTGAGTTCCACGGAGGCCTTCTGACCTTCGTAGGACACGTCCAGGTTCCAGAATCTAAAGGCCTGGTTCAAGTCCCAGCCCCAGCACTTACTGGCTGGCAAGGTTTTAACAAGGCAATCGCTCTGAGCTTTGGCGTTCTCATCCCAGAAACAGGAGGAAGAATGTGGCAACGAGAGAACCACAGACAGCAGCTTGAATACCTCAAACAGCATCTACCAATATCAGCAATCTGCCTTTGCTTGAAAATCTGCATTCTTCATGAATTGTATGGCTCAAAACCAAAGGCATCTGGGTCCATAGCCCACTACTTGCATGTCATTTTCACAAAAGCCTGGCAACAGCACCTCACGCTGCAGGCCCTTTCCCTCGCAGTACAGCGAGAAGCTCATAATTCTTCCCGGGCAAACCACTTGTGTTTATTGAGCAGAAAATGTTCCAACAAAGTTCAAGCTAGCACTAAAAGGAACCTCATTTTATCTTATTAAAATTGCATTTTTATTTGCTCTTGCATAGCTAAGGAAAAAACAGGCTTTAACTAAAACCATTTTGAAAGAATAAGTGGAAACTAACACATCTACCTCATTTCAGATAATGAAATCTTTCTTTACAAAAGGTGTATTAACCAATAAACTTCTTAACAGATTATACTACTTTAGAACCCCACAGTGGCTGGTTGTTTTAAAGGGAGCCCTAGAGATTCCTTAGGAAAAGCAGGCACACGAGGCACAGTGCCACTGCCTGGGAATGCCGTTGCCCAAGACAGCATGAGCGATGTTTGCAGCACTAAGACAAAAAGGAGACCAATGAGTCTGAATGTCCACCAGCGACTGAGCAGTGAGTGAACAGACCGTGGAACACACACACATGCAGTGGAATACTAGCCTCGCCCAATGCCAGCGAAGCAGACCTAGTGAATCAATATGTATTTCACAAACTTAGTATCAAAAGAAAAGGCAAGTTGAATATACACAGTATGATATTGTTCACAAGAAGTTTTAAAGAATGCAACATGATACAATATATCATTTTTTGGATACATACATGAGTGGCATGGAAATGAAAGCACAAAATAGAGAACAGTGGCTCTTGGGGGGCTCGGAGGTGGGGTACAGGACCAGCAGAGCACGGCAACTTCGGCTGCGGAGGTGCAACGTTTCCTTTCTTACACTGGGCCTGGGGTACACGCCTGCTCCACATGCAGTCTCTATGCCTTTCTAGATGTCGAGAACGTCTCATAACTTTGTTAAAGGGATCTGCTCTGGCCCTGTGGAGGTGAGCTGTTTGTGCACTAGACGTGGACACAGCGACTAAAGCCTTCCCCCTTTCTCCCAGACACATCGGAAGATGGCCAGGGTTCGGGAATGACAATCCCCCACTTCCTTTTACACTGCACACACAAGTCTTTCCAAGAGAAAGCTCAACATCATTAGCCAGCAGGGAAATGCAAATTAAAACCACAATGAGATACGTCTTTTACACTGGGAATGTAAAACGGGGCAGCCACTTTGGAAAAGAGTCTAGCAGTTCCTGAGGTTAAACACAGAGTTACTACATGACCCTGCAATCCCACTCCTAGAAACATACCCAAGAGAAATGAAAACCTACGTCCACACAAAAGTCTGTACATGAATGTTTATAGCAGTATTATTCATAATAGCCAAAAAGCAGAAGCAACCCAAATGCCGATCAACAAATGAATGGATAAATCCATATAATGGAATATTATTTGGCCATGAAAAGAAATGAAGATCTGGCACATGCTACAACATGGATGAACCCTGAAGACATGCGGGTGAAAGAAGCCATAAACTGTATGATCGCATTTAGGTGAAAAGTCCGAAATAGGCCAATCTACAGAGACAAAAGTCGATTTTGGCAGCCTAAGGCTAGAGGGAACACAGGAAATGGGAGTGCCTGCTAATGGGGCCAAGGTTTCTTCGGGGGAGATGAAAAAATGTTCTAAAATTGATTGTGGTGATGGCGGCAAAACACTGAGAATATTCTAAAAATGCTGACTTGTATACTACAAATGGGTAAACTGTACAGTATGAATTGTATCTCAATAAAGAAGCTAAAAAAGAAAAGAAAGCTCTCCTCCCTGATCCCAGCCGTGCATGGGAACGCCATGCTGGGCGCACTTGCAATCCAGACTCCCCTCTGGCACAAAGCACTGGACAGACCAACGTCTCTCACTGGAACTTAAGCAAGTCTGAGACACCTATGCTCTCCGGCCTGAAGAACAAAAGGTCACCACGCTACTGCCACAGAGCAGAATGCTGCACTATGCTTCACAAGAAAAGGACATTTTGTCATCCCCCAAACTAAGAGAAGGAAAACTTAAGAAGGATGAATTTGTTACCAGCAGGCAACAGCAGGAACCATTTGTTGAGTTTTCTGGATCCAATTTGTCTACATCCTGAATAAGGGACACCCAAGCGGCCAGTGGGGACTCTCAGATGAAAGAAGAGTGAAAACCAGTGAAGGACCACGGGTCCAACCCTGTGATGTGGCAGAGGCTCACGCCGGCTGAGAGTTAGCCGTACAAAGACCCCCAGCAGAGCGGCCTGGGTGGGGGGCAGGCAGACGACGCCCCAGGGCCTGTGTGCCAGGAAGGGGAGCCCTGCCTGGAAATGCCCCCCCTGCGACAGCCCTGGGATTCTCAGCAAAGTCTGCCCTTCAGCACAAGGCACTGGAAGGTTCCATCATCATGTCACCACCGGTCAGGGGAACGAAAACCAAGGACGGGGTGGGAGGAGACCTCCAGGCAGGTGGGCTTGAGCCTGAGGACAGGCTGGAGGCACTGGTCAGACAGGGCAAAAAATGCCCAAAGGAAGAGCAAGGGCCTCTGGGACCAATATTTTCAGGATCTGTCCAGGGCTGACTTTACAGCTAAAAACAAAAAAAAACTAAAAACAAAAGCTGTCACCAAACACTGCCTGAGGGTGCAGAGAGCCAAGACCGCAAGTCTGGTCTTCACTTGCCGACGCACCCTAAACCCCGAACGAGCCTGCTGCCGCCTGCGTCTTCACTCAAGGCCCTCAGCAGACACCGTCCGAGCGCCGGCTCCATGCCAGGCCCAGGGCCAGTGCCGGGGGTGGACAGTGAGCAAGCTGCGGTCCCTGCCCCAGACTGCTTCCGCTAGGGTGGACGGAGGCACAGGAAACAGCCGGAGCACGAGACCAAAGTCATGAAGGAAGAGGCCCCTGGGTTCTGACAGTAAGAAGGCAATTCTCTCCCGTGTATCCTGGCAAACTTCTTTCTAGTTTGAATTCAGAGCCTCCACACCAAGATGCGGGCTTCGAAGACAGAAATGGTGTACAAGACCTGAACACATTTTTGTTGTTGTTGAAGGTTAAATAGCAATGAATGAAAAATAGCACTAGGTGAAAAAGTGAAGGGTGAGAGGAAATAAAAGTAGAGAAAAAAAGTAAATCCAGCTGCAGTGTTCTGAATTTCAGAAAATAAATGAAGAAGCCTATCGCCACATTTATGATCAAACGCCTCCCCGTATTTCAGGAATATGGAGGAAGCAGGCAGATCGTCTCTGGGTCCCCTGTCGCGGCTCATCAGTCTCTCCTCTACAAGCACAGCCCCGTCACTCCATGCCGCTGTGGGCTCAACGGCAGGCGTACTAACACACAGTGGCTCACTCGATTTAGAATAGTATTCGGAAGTTTTCCAAGGAAATTAACTTTGAAGGGCTTCAGCAAAAAACATGAAAGATCATTACCCCAGCAGTAAACAGTTCCATCGCCCCTCCTCCCAGGCATAATCTGAAACGTGCGTCTGCCCACAGAGGCAACTGCGAAAAGCCGCGGCCCCTGCAGGACCCAGAGCAGGGCACAGCCGACCACCAAACTGCTCCGCTGGCAGCCCTGTCTTGCCCGCCCTGCGGTCCTGCCCGTCCACGGATTCTGTCCAGCCACTCCTCACCGCACACGTCGCACTGAGGCGCGGGGGGCGCGGGCAATCGCCGAGCCAAACGAGAAACATCACGTACATCTCTTCAAGTCCGCCTTGGATATGAGCATTTTTACAACAAATCAGTCCCTCCTAAGACAAAAGCAATATGCGTTTAGTGCAGAAAACTTAGAGAACAGGCATAAAGAAAAAGAAGTATGTTGAATTTAACACCGCGAAATACAGACAATTCTGCAAACCGGGCAGCCAGCCACCCCCCAGGGCCCGTTTCCTTTCTTTCTTTCCTCACTGCCGCTTCTCACCTCGACCTCTTCCTGCTGCCTCTGGGCCCAGGGCCAGGTCCACAATCCTCCTTCCTTGGAGTTGCCAGGCTCGCTCCTGACCTCACCCCCGTCTCTAGGAAAATGATTCCCAAACATGCGCCTCCAGGCCAAACTGCGCGATGCACACAGCACCTGCCACCTGACCAGGGCTGGCCTCGCCTCCCCCCACCCTCAGGCAGCCCTCCCTGGAAGCCCCTGGAAGCCCCTGGAAGCACGCGGAGCTTTGGCTGCTGCAGCCTTGAGCGCTGCCCGCCCCAGGTGCATCTTGCTTTGAGAAAGGAGCACGTACCCAGATGTCTTCCCAGCACTTGCAGGCTAGACTCTGGCACCAGCCACCTTTGTCCCCAGCCCTCCGTAATCTGAAGAGCAGCTGCCAAAGGTACGGGCACACGCAAGCGAACCTCTCGCCGGCTCGCTGTCCGTCGGAAGCCGCTGCAGCTCTGCGCACCTGAGTTCCCCTGGCAAATGCCTAGGACTGCTCACCCCGGCGTTCAGGGTCTCTTTCTTCAGGGTCTCTTTCTTCAGGGTCTCAGCAGGCCCCACGGTGGGGCAGTGTGGCGCAGCCTCATCTGCACCCATTTCTCATTTCAGGGTGAGTCCTGCTGCTGGCTCAGCAGGACACGACACAAACCAGTGCCGACTCTCAGCCACACACTCACCCCTGGATGCCCTACAGTTAACTCAACAGACACACCACCGTGACTGTCACCTTGGCCCGTCGCCACTCCCGCATCTACTCTCACGGTACCTGGACCTTGGCTGAGGCTGCCCTGCCGGCCCGCCCTCATGCCCTCCTCTCGCCTGCACCTTCGGCCTCCCCAGGGCCACCGTCCATCCCCACTGCCCAGGAGGGAGCTCCGCTTCCTCTCCTTCTGACCCTGCTGGCCTCCTCCTGGGGCTCAAGGCCCATGAGTGGCCATCTGAAGCCAAAGGCCCACCCTCTCTCAGTCTGCATGCTCCAGGTCTGTGTCCTAGGCCTCTCATACACCTGCCCGCTCCCCCCAGCACCTCAGCCACAGCCTGGACCACCCCCTTACCGAGAGCACGAACGGCGACAGCCTCCCAAGGCTGCCTCTGGCTGGGACCCCCGGCTCTAACCCCGTGTCACACTGAGCTTTCAAAGCACAAGAACGGCCAGCTCACTCCCACTTCAACATCCTCCCAGGCCTTCCTGATGCCCTTTGGAAACAACCAGAACCCTTTCAGCCCCGCAGCCCCAGCGGGCTTCTCGCCCACAGCTCGCTCCTTCGTCTCCCTGCCTCGCTCCATCTGGCTCCTCCTTGTTCTCCTCAGCACAACCTGGCACACAGCAGGTTCTGAAGAAACAGCTTTGACCAGCCGAGCTGCGCCTGCTTCCTCAACAATCTCCCTTCACTCTGTTCTCCCACCCACGGCCACCAGCTGGCACCCTAAACCCTGGCCTGGCTTCTTCCCAGCTGAGCAGCCTCAGGCAAGTTCCTCTGACCCGAGCCTCGCAGATGGCAGGAGCGGGTCAGAGCAGGCTGTGCCTGCTGAGAAAGCTTCCCCGGCTCCTGAATGCCGGAGGCCACGCTGAACGCCGGCCCTCCACCTCTGCACCCATGCGGCCGCAGCTCTGCCCTCCGCCCCTTCTCTCCTTTGTGCTCAAGGAGCTGGCTACTCACCAGTCTCCCAAACGTCCCCTTAAGTCTTGTGCATCCAGGCCTGGGTCCAAGCACCCGCACAGCCAAGAAGGCCCTGCCCTGGCCCCCCATCAACAGAGGACCCCCACCACCCACTGTAAAGGCTAAGAGAACCCCACCCCTCCCTCAAAGGCCAGCTGGAGGGCACTTTGTCCAAGAGGCTTTCAAAGGCTCGTGTCACCTGCGTCTTTCCCTTCCCACACTGTCACAGCACTTTCCTGGCCCCTGCACCAAGGCCTCATCTCAGGTCCCTGGAGAAGTCTGTGACCTGTGTGTCGCCTCCTCAGCAAGCGGGGCCCCTGAGCAGCAGCGGAAAGATTGTGTCCACAGGAGGCATTCAATAAGTGCTCGTGACGGTCCATTTTCTATTTTCTAAGATGAAAACGTTTGAATGATTAAATATTTTAAAGGAACCCTAACTATATCTTTGAAGGAGTTAAATTCCAAAAAATATAGTACCTCCTCTCATAACAAAATGTGACTAGATAATGCTCTCTTCAAAGTGCCTGGGCTCCCGCTGCTTGACTACTCCATCCGAGCCATTTTGAATCAAAAGGCTTTCTGAAACCACATTTGGCTGACACGTAAAAAGCTAGCATGGTGCTAGTGAGCAGAAAGTTAAAAGAAGGTAGAGATTAATTCTTAAAAAGAAAATAACCTCTTTTTAAGTCACCCCATGAAACAGCAGTCACTGCTGAAGCTGGAATAATCCACAGCACTGCCCGTCAGCATGAGACGCCAACTGCACCGTCAGGCTCGTTCTCAAAACAGAAAAGGTAGAGGTAGCATTATACATCCTTCCCCTCCTCCAACGCCAGTCCAGTGAGCGCGACGGGAGGAACGCGCTGTCATAATACAGAGAGGCACTGATGGCCTCCTAGGCGTTCTCCATTGCAGCCCCCTATGAATTCTGAAAGAAGTGAAGCGAGGCGAGGCCCCCCTCATTTCCTACCTGACAGCACAACGTAGAGGCCTCCCAGGCTCACCCTGAAAACAAGTTCCCAGGAAAGCAGGGGAGGTGCTCAGTGACCCCGGGAGCCATCCACTCTCCAGGACCCAGCCTCCCCTCCTTCCCCGACGCACGTGCCCCAAGTCTGACAACCCGCCTTCCAGCGCTGTGGGCTTTCAGCTGAGAATCGGGAGCAGTCCAGAAGACAGTAATTAACATGTCTGTCTCATCTACACAGAGGCCTGAGAGCCAGCAAGCCTTTTTTTTCTTTAGGAGATACCGGAGATCGAACCCAGGAC
>JAQZBX010109666.1:0-10445 GCA_029593785.1 Cabassous unicinctus
CACCCATTTCTGATACTTTGCATTGTCAGCCCTGTGACAAACTAAGACAATTCTCTTCTCATTTTCTTCTGTATGTATTTTTCTTATATTTCTTTGTGGTTACCATGGAGTTTAAATTTATCATCCTAAATCTGTAACAATCAAGTTTGATATGATACCAACTTAACTTCAACAGCAAAAACAAACACTATTCCCATATCTCTCCATCCCCCACCTTTTTTTTGTACTTGTTACAAATTATATCTTCATGCATTGTATTCCAAACCTACAGATTTATCATTACTTTTTATGCATTTGGATTTTAGCGTCTGTAAGAAGTAAAATGTGGATTACATACCAAAAAAATACAATACACTAGTACTGGCACTAAAATTTTTTTTCAAAGAAGTTGTAGGTTTACAGAAAAAATGCATAAAATACAGAGTTCTCAAATAGCACCCTATTATTAATATTTTGCAGAACTGGCATTTATAATTACTCATATGGTTACCTTTACTGGAGGTCTTTATTTCCTTATGCCACTTAAATCCACTATTTAGGGTCTTTCCTGTCAGTCTGAAGAATTTCCTTTAGCATTGCTTGTAGTGCAGGTCTAGTAGTGGCAAAATCCTTCAGATTTTATTTTTCTGGCAGTGTCTTAATCTCATCCGCATTTTTGAAAGACAGTCTCACCAGATATACAATTCTTGTTTGGTCACCATTTTCTTTCAGCACTTTAAATATTTTGCCCTACTGTCTTCTTGCCTCCGTTATTTCTGATGAAAAGTCAGCACTTAATTGACAGTTTGACCACTATGTGTCTAGGCATGGTTCTTTTTGAGTAACACTGTTTGGGACTCACCAGGTTCTTGAATGTGTAACATAAAACACATTTGTGTCTTATGTTAAATTTTGGTCATTTTATCCCATTATTTCTTTGAATATTCCTTCTGTGCCTTTCTCTCTTTCTTCTATTCCTGGGACTCCCATTACATGTCTATAGATATGATTGGTGGTATCCCTCAGGTCTCTTAGGCTCTATTCACTTTTTTTCATTCTTTTTTCTTTCTGCTCCTCAGCCTGAATACTTTCAATTGTCCTGATTTTGAGTTCACTGATTCTTCCTTTTGCCCATTCCAACCAGCTACTGAAAGCCCTGAGGGAATTTTTCATTTCAGTTACTGTGGGCTTCAACTCCACTCCTTGAGCATATTGAAGATCATTTTTGAAAAATCTTTATCCGGTATGTTCAAAGTTTGTTCTTCTTTGTTGATGTTATCTGAATTACCTTGTTCCTTTGGATGGCCTATCATTTCCTGTTTCTTTGTCTTGTAATCTTTTGTTGCACCCTGTACATTTTAATATTTTAATATGTTAGCTCTGGGATTTAGTCCTTGAGCTCTCTGTTCCTTAAGTTTGTATCCAGCTAGAGATATGACAGAGATTCCCTTGAGTACCAGGAGTTAACATAAACAAGCAAATCAATGCAAAGAACGCCTTCCACAGTCTTTGTCAATTGGCTGTGTGTTGGCTAGTGCTCTCCTTCAGAGTTTAGCCCTCATATCAAGAAAATCAGCTCAAGGTGAAAATGAAGTACAGGGTCTCCTCATCTTTTCTGAGCCTGCATCTTGCCTTGGGTGCTCACTGGTGACCTTAGTAATTCTCCTCTTTACAGGAATCTGAATATACCCTCTGCTCCTTATGAAATAGACTCCTCCCCACCCATCCCACCCCCTAGCTTCTCTAGTGTATGTCTTACAGTTGGAAATCCTTTGTCCAGTCTATTTTGACTTAATTGTTTCTTATACAGCTTTCTCTGTCAGCATGATGCTTCTTCCTGCAGGTCAAGTACCAGAAGAGTGAGACAGAGATGAGTTTCTGGTTCAATCTTTCAGGCTGCCACCTGATAGATTGGTGCTAAAATACAGGCACCCCAGTATGGTCATTGGAGTGCTTTCTCCAGAATAGGACCAGGGACTAGAATGAGAGCACATGCTGACTCCACACTGCACTAGTGAGAGGTTGGGAGAGGAGCCAGCAAAGGCACCACACCTTCTCCTACCATATTTAAAGCTGCATTTTCTTGATTCAGCACTCAACCAGTTTCCTCAATCCTGTAACTGTTTTCTGAAGTGTTAAGAAAGAAAGCTCTGCCAGTTTTTTCTAGTTGTTCAAAGATTCTGTGGGGCAACAGCACCCAGGAATGTCTTATACCACCATCTTGGTCAACTGGAAGCCCTACATTTATAATGTTTTTTAGTGTATCTTTTTGTATAGCTTTTTAAATAGCTGCTTTAGATATTATATTATATATGCAGAGCTTATCACTGGTATCATCATTTTACCAGTTTGAGTGAAGTACAGAGACCTGACATTTTTTTTTACCTCCCCCAGTTTATAGTATAATTTTCTTAAATATTTCTTCTTCATATAGTTAGAACCATATCACCTGGTATCATAAATGGTTTTTCAAATATCAAACATAATTTAGAGAACCTAAGAGAGGAAAGCCTACTGTATTTTCCCATATGTTGCTCTCTTATTCCTTTCATTTTTCCTGTAGTTCCAATATTCCTTTTTTTAAAAAATCCTGTTTGTTTAGAGAACTTTTTTTTAGTCATTTTTAAGGATAGGTATGCTGGTGACACCTCCCTTAGCTTCTCTTAATCTGAAAAGGTGTCTACTTCCCCTTCATTCTTGAGGAATACATTTTCTGGGCATAGTATTCCAGAATAACAATTCTTTTCTTTCAGCACCTGAACAATGTTGTGCCACTTCCTTCCAGCTTCCATGGTTTCTAATGAGAAATCCTCTGTCATCATAGCTTTTCTTCCCCATAGGTAAAATGTCATTTTTATCTGGCTGCTTTCAAGATTTTTTTTCTTTGTCTTTAGTTTTCAGAAATTTAATTATGATGTATCTTTTCGTGGATTTCTTTGTATTTGTCCTATTTAGGTTTCACTTAGTTTCTTGAATCTGAAGACTTGTTTCTTTAGTCAAAGTTGGGAAGTTTTCAGACATTATTTCTTTGAGTATTTTTCCAGCCCTGCCCTCTTTTTCTTTCCTTCTCAGAGTTCAGTGTCATGAACGTTGAATCTTTTCTTAGGGTCCCATTGGTCCCTGAAGCTCTCTTCTTTTTTAATATATTTTCTCTGTGTTGTTCAGATTGAATCATTTCTATTGTTTTACATTCCAGTTAATTGATTCTTCTTTCTTCTCCATTCTGTTGTTGAGCTCTTCCACTGAGCTTTTCATTTTGCTTATTGTACTTGTCTAAATTTTCCATTTGGTTCTTCTTTATATCTTCTATAACTTTGCTGAGATTTCCTGTTTATTTGTGGAAGCTTTCTATTTTTCATTTGTTTCACATATATTCATAGTTGTTCATCTGAAGCATTTTTATCATGATTACTTCAAATCCTTGTCAGATAATTTTAACATCTCTATTATCTTGATGTTGACTTTTATTAATTGTCGTTTCATTCAGTTGAAATATTTCTGTTTCTGACAAGTGATTTTTGATGAAAGCTTGTATATTTTCACAGTATGTTATGAGACTCTGAATCTTATTTGGCTTTTTCTGATACCTCTCTGACAGGAGAAGGGGTGATGCCCCTCATTACTCCCAAGTGGAGGTAGAAATACAGGTTTTACACTCAGTCTCTATTGACACCTGAAGGGAGGTCTTTGTCACTGCTGGGCAGCGTTGGGATTATTAGCTCTCCACTGACACGACAATGGGGGAGGCCTCGTTACTACTGGGCAACGACTAATGTCTGGTTCTCCATAGACCTCCCCTGACACTACCCCAGAGGGAGACAGGGAGAAGTACCTAATTATTGCCTGACAAGGATGAAAGTCCCAACTTCCACTTGACCTTCTCTGCCACCACTCCCATGGGAGTGTTGGGACAACTCATTACAGCCTTGTAAGAGTGGTCTAGGCTCCCTGCTCAGCCTTTGCTGCTTGTGGTGGGTGTGAGGCCATAGTTCTGTGTGTGGTTTTTCTGTAGTGTTTGGCTAGAGTAGAGCGGCTGTTGTCTGAAGTTTTCTGTTTTCAGGCTGCTACTCTCCTGACTCTTTTTGGTTTTGCCCTATGGCTTTCCTGGGTTGCTCCTTTCTTCAGCTCCAAGCCTGAGATACATAAGGCAAAAGGAAAACCCAAAGCCCTCACCACTGTGTTGCTCTGCAGGTCTCCAGGCCCTCAGCCAGTCTGCCTTCCTTTTCTCCCCCTTTCAGAGTCTTCTTGCATTTGTTATATACGTAACATTCAGGGTTTTTAGTTGTCCCTAGTGGGAGGAAAAGGGAATAGTGTGTCTGCTTTATCTTCTTAGAAGCCAAAGTCCTCTTCTCAGCCTTTATAGCAGGCACTTACCTTGTGATTCTCATTCTAGTAATAGAAAAACCCATTTTGTCTCTAACTGATACCATCATAACAGTGTCTGAGAGAAAAGTCTGTCTTTCTTGGTGCTCTGTGCCTCCATAGATTATAAACATGTGAGATCTGCAGGAGGAAAACACCAGGGATGAGGTAACCATGGTCAAGATGCCCCAAGAGGAAGCTCCATTCAGCTGAAGGCGGTAGAGGAAGAGCCCAAGAGGAGCTGAGGTTATCAGCTACACCTGCACCTGCAGGAGTGGAAACAGCAAACATGTGCAGGAAAGGGGAAAACTTCAGAACCCCCAAAAAGGGCAAACAAAGGGAGAAAGGAGAACCCTAAGAAAGCAGGTCCAGTGGGCCACCAAGAGACTAAGGAAGACTCACCCCAGAGAACAGAGAAACTAAGTCAAACGTAGTCCAGGCTCTGGTGATGAGGGAGGAAAGAGGCCAGGTCTCACTAGCGCCATATAACAGGTCTCACCAGCGCTCGGTCATTCCTCCTTCTCCTGCAGTCCACAGGGGTATTTTTATTAACTATTTTGTAAATGTAGATATTTTGTTGTTCCTGAGAAGGAGGGAATTCTATTTCCTCCACCCTCTTTTATTTTTTAAAAACACGTTTAGGTAAGTGTAAAAACTTTTTAAGAGGTGAGATCTTGTCCTGGTTGGTTGTTTTTCTGTCCAGCTAAAACATAGTGGGCTATTGAACTGTGGAGGCTTTAACGGTCTCACGTGTCAACCCAACGCTCCCTAAGCTGGTGCAGCGGGGCCGTTTTTTAAAACCTATAATATGAACCATAACTGAGTGGTAATTTGGATTCCCCAATCCTACATTTGACATGTATCAAACATTTTCAATTGCTGATCTTCTATGCCTGTGCTGTTATTTAGTAGAATTTTTCCCTGAAGAAAACTGCTCCCTGATCTGTTAGAATTGTGTGCCGCCTGTGATATCTTTGGTAGTGGTAGTACAATTGTTTCTAATACCTTAGTTTGCTATGAGCGATTGGTGCTCTATAAGCACGGACTGCACTTGGTTTGAAGTTGGGAATTAGTAGGCTTTTAGAACAAACAGTTTATCAATATTTGAAAATATTGGTTCTTAATACCTTCTTTTTAAGGAAAATTTGTTTCCAATTTTAAGTTGAAAAGTCATTGAAGGAATTGTTTGGAAGAGGATTACAATTATATAGCTTTTGGGGAGTTCGTATTTGCATTATGAATTATGTACGAATTGTTCACAACATCTTTGAACTGGCAATTAAACAGAAAACTGATGAAATCTTGATTATGAAAGAAAAAAGTACCCCCAAAAAGATAATCAGTTCATTGTAGGAGGAAAAACCTTCCCATATGAAACTATTAGGGAATTCAAGAAAGTAAGTGCCTAAGTGCAAAACATGTGCCAGGGAAGCCTGAGAAGATAAAGGACGCTGTATCAGTGAGACAGGCGCGGGGGGTGGGCCAGAGACCTCACAGGAGCACAGGAGCTCAGAGGAGACGGGCTTGCATGGGGACCTGAAGACAGAGCGGGAAAGCTACAAGAGGGCCGAGAAATGGAAAAAGGGAACAGAAGGAAGAGTATTTGAAGAGCAAATAAGGGGCTGATTCTTAGGGGGACGAATAATTAGCTAATACCTTCACGGGGATTTTCTGAGAATACGTCTTCAGGAGTTCTTAGGGCAGGAGTGGAGACAGGAGGAGAGAAAGGAGGAATTTTCCGTTTCCCCAGAGCCAGCGTTGCTCCAATGCTTTGATGAGGGCTTGGCAGTAAAAGCCATTTGGAGCTTTACACATAGAGCAGGGAGGAGAGATGTGATGAAAAGCATGGCCTGACACAGCCGATGGAGGAGTAAAAGACTAGCGAGGAGGGTCGTCCTGTACAGAATATTCTCCTTGGAGCTTCAGGGCCAGGGGTACGGAAGAGGCTCCATAAACATTTGTTGAATGAATGAATGAGTGAGTGAGTGAACAAATGAATAAAGGAGTGAATGAGAGAATGAATGAATGATTGATTGAAGGCTAATGGAACAGAAAGCAACCAATCTGTCCTAGAGAAAATTTTCACTCTAATGTAGAGGCATGTAATATTTTTTAGGTCAGACCTGTTTGAGGATTTGGTCAAGTTTGTGGGTTTCCTTAGTATACTGGGTTGACTATTGTTACCCCAAAACTCATGGAACCTCATGCTCACCTGGAGCCTGTGAATGGGCCTTATTTGGAAATAGGGCCTTTGCAGATGCAACTGAGTTAAGCTGAGGTCACACTGGATGAGGGTGTCTTTTATAAGAAGAGGGAATCTGGACATGGCCATGCCCAGGGACACACACTCATGTCGATGGAGGCAGTCAGCAGGATGCATCCACAAGCCACGGGACACCAGCAGCCACCAGAAGCCAGGAGGGAGGTGGGCAACAGTTCTTCCCCAGCCTTTGGAGAGAGCGTGGCTCCACCAACACCTTGATTTTAGACTTTAGCCCCCAGAACTGGAAGAGAATAAATTTGCATTGTGGTAATTTGTTATAGCAGCCCTAGGAAATGAATACATCTCCCTAGAAAAACGCACATGGACATATGCAAACTACTTTGCCGTCAGTTTCAGGGGCTCCAGAGACCATGAATCCCTCCTGCTCACCTTCAGCTGTCCATAGGAATGTTGTGAGGAAGATAAATTAAACATGTCTATAGGATTCCCCCATAAGCCCCACAAGGAAACACTGAGACCAGGAGAGAGGTTTGGGCCTTATATGTATGTAGCGGGTGTCACTTGGTGAAAGTAGGGCCTCTGCCCACTAAGATGGCTGGAAATCAGTGTCAGTCATTCTCTGGCCTGCTTCCCTACCGGAGGGCGTGTAAGATCCCCCTTGTTCTTAGGATGCCATACCTGCCCTTTCTCCTGGGGTCACCTGGTCTGCCAGGGGAGCAGATCTTTCCTTTCCTGCCCAGCACGTTGGCTGTAGCTGGAGAGCCTTGCCTTCCTGGCTTCTGGCCAAGCGAGAGTGGCCCCAGAAGGCCCTCTGCCCACTTGGCACTCCACCACCCTGGGCCGGGCTTATGCCTGGGGGTCCCTCTTCTGCCCAGCAGTCCCTGGGTGTCCTTCTAGCCACCCCTACCCGAGGATGTGCCACCTCAGAGGAGCTACCTTCAAGCTGGGTCAGGTCTCCAAGGAACCTGCAGCCCACCACCCACTTTCTCTCTCTGAGTAGTCAACTACCTCCTTCCAGGTTGGCCAAGGCCCTCTTCAATTTTCTCTATGCCTGTCCCTTCCAGAAAAACCTATCTGACTCATCTTCAAAGCCCTGGGTTTTCAAATACAAATACCTACTCTTATTTGTGTCCCAAACATCTACCAACTTTCCCTCCAACCTCAATCCCTGCTCCCAAAATTGTGATTTCCTTCCTGGGGCAAGGAGATCCTAGACTAGCCTTACCTCGTAGAAATACAGTGCGAGCCACATATTTCATTTTGATTTCCTAGTAGCCACGTTTAAAAAGAAACAGTGAAATTCCTTTTGCTAATATATTTTATTTAATCCAATGTGTCTAAATTATTATCATTTCAACATGTGATCAATATAAAAAATTGCTAACGAGAAATTCTACATTCTCTTTCACATGTGGAGTCTTTGAAATCTGGTGGGATTTACACTGACAGCCCATCCCAGTTGGAAATAGACACATTTCACGTGCTCGGCAGCATATTTGACAGCGCAGGTGTGCGCCTGAGAGCAAGGTTGGGGAGGCGCGTACACTTCTGCATTCTACGGGTCTACAGCAGTTTGAAGAAAGCGGGGGTAACTTCTCCCTAGGTCACTGTGCTACGCTGAGCTATTGACAGATTGCCCTGCTCCTCGACGCACGACTCTAATGGGCCTAGCTGTGGGCAGGGTGGGCAGCTGCAGGCGGCCTCCAGGGTTGGGGCTGTGACTTTGGGCAGGAATGTGGTCACACAGGTTCAAGCCCTGTTAGAAGGGTTAGGCGGCCCCGGGGTCCCCCGCCAGGGAAGGCCTCTCCCCTGAGATGGCCTCAGGACAAGGGGTAGATGGGTGGGTCCTGAGCACTGCGGAGCTTGGTCCTCACCTACCTATGGGGGTGTAGTTGGGGCTTGAGAAACGAGTCACCAGAGGGGTCGCACCGGGGGAAATGGAGAAAGGAGATGTGAGAAGTGGAAGGGGAAGTGTCAGAAACGTGGCTTTAAAGATTGGCACCCTGCGGCCCCAGATTTCCTCCACGTCTCAGTTGTGCATGGGCCGTTTGCCCTGTGGACAAGTCCGAGCAAGCGTGGAAAACAGAATATGGGCTATCGGCCACTTCTCCGCTTCCTTTTTCTGGAACAAAGACCCTGGGGTGAGTTTCAACAGGCCCATGGGTTCTCAAACTTGGCTGCGCATTGCATCACCTAGAGAATTAAAAACATACTGATTCCAAAGTGTTGCATCAATGTTAAATTTTCTGAAGCTGATAGCTGTCCTGTGACTATGAAGCCAAATTCATGGAATTCTTAGGAATTATACACTGGAATAACTTAGGGGTAAAGAACCGTGGTATAACACCCCCAAATGGTTTAGAAAAAAATACTTTTAAAATATTGTGAGTGAGTATGTGTAGATAGAGAAATGACAAATCAAATACCTTAAGTTAACAATACTTGTAAAGGGCATACGGATATTTGTGGTACTAGTCTTATTTTCCAACTTTTCAGTAAATTTGAAATTATTTCCAAATAAAAGTTAATTTTAAAAAAAATTACTGGTGATGAATTCCTAGGTCCACCCCCAGAGAATCAGATTTAATTTAATTGTCAGAGCTCCAGGGTGAGTCCAATGTGCAGCAAAGGGGGGGAACCCCCCAAGTAGGCAGGGAGGTGGCAGCCCCTCCGTTTCCAGGCTCACAGGCTCAGCTTGGACCTGCAAACCTGTCTGCAGCAGAAACGATCGAGTGCTAGCTCCCAGTGGCTTGGTGGTGCTGGAAAAAGGGTGCACTCAGGGTGCTTATCACTTCCCCATTTCCGGCGGGCCCGACACCCTGGGGATGGCAGCTGCCACGCCTAACGGCTCAGCTGTTTGGGTCGCTTTAATCAGAGGGGTTTGTTTGCAGAAAGCCACACAGAGGCCACCGGGACTGAGTGGCTATTTGAGACTTGCACATCCTTTAGTGCCGGCTGCCCGGCTGTGGCGTGCAGGCTGGGGGATGGGGAATCCCCCAGCTTCTCCTCCTGGAGAGCACTGAGAGAAGGAGCTCAAGGCCTGTGCTCAGGTGGTGAGTTGAAAAAGCCCTGGGGGACCCGTGTTCCAGCTGCTCGCCTCAGCTGACAGCAGACTTCCCTCTTCCAATTACAGAAATGTCTTGTCTCTCCAGCTCTCCCCTCACCCGCCCCTCGAGACCAGTGGCAGGCGTTTGTGAGGGGATGCTCAGATGAAAGGGCAGGGTCTGGGCTGCAAAATAAAGCCTTTCTCTGGACACCATGAAAGCCCATGGGGACAGCTCACCGGGACCTCTCTGACACCTTTTACAATAATGGCAATACCGCCCAGCATTCTGTGTGCGGTCCACTGAGAGCATGAGATCTTTGTTGGCCGTGTCTGCCCTATCTTCTCAGTGCGGTGTTTGCATGATTTGATGTCTGTGATTGAGCAGACTGCTAGTAGCCACATTTAAAAAATAAAAAGAGTGAAGTTAATTCTGATAATATATTTTGTTTAAGCCAATATATACAAAACATCATCATTTCAACATGTGATCAATATAAAAACATTAATGTCAGTGGCACCGTCTTTACAGAACTGCTCTGTAACTTGAGATCAGGTTCCAGGACCTGGCCGGTCACAGGATAAACTCCTGAAGGGCGGAGGCCCTGTTTCTATTCCACCTTTGTGTGTGCCTCCCCACCTGGGCAGATGTAGGATACGAGCTGTCGCACAGCACACCAAGCACAGATATCAGGAGATGCTCGAGGCCAGCAAGAGAATCAGGAGCCAAATCCAGGGCAGGAGATCAAAGTGTTAGTAGAAATTAAGGCCCTGAACAGCGTTAAACAGGGATTTGTTTCATCACCAATCAAAACCTCACAGCTGTGGGTGGGGGGT
>JAQZBX010109667.1:0-10443 GCA_029593785.1 Cabassous unicinctus
AAGGGGTGCTAATGCGAAATACCAGAAATGGGTTGGTCTTTATAAAGGGTATTTATTTGGGGTAGAAGTCCACAGATACCAGGCCATAAAGCACAAGTTTCTTCTCTCACCAAAGTCCATTGCCACGTGTTGGAGCAAGACAGCTGCCGACATTTGCCAGGGCTCAGGCTTCTTGGGTTCCTCTCTTCCCTGGGCTTTGTTTCTCTCCGAGCTTAGCTCCTCTGGTTCCACCACAAGGTCAGCTGTAGACTATCAGGGGAACGGCTCGCTTCTCTTCTCCTGGGGCCTTCTCTCCAACATCAAATCTCCAACATCAAAACTGCTCCCTCTGTCCTTTGCCTTGCCTTTTATATTCGATTCCCCCACCCACCAAGGGGTGGAGCTGAACACCCTACTGACGTGGCCCAGTCAACGCCCTAATCATAACTTAATCATGCCCAGATTAACAGACCAGTTTACAAGCATGATCCAATTATATTTTTGGAATTCATAATTACATCAAATTGCCCAACGGCTACACACTGGAAGTTCTAGTGAGAACAATTAGACAAGAAAAAGAAAGAAAAAACATACAAATTAGACAGGAAGAAGCAAAACTCTCTCTATTCACAGATGGCATGACTCTATATGTAGAAAATCCCAAAGAATTCACAAGAAAGCTAGTAAAGTTAATACAATAATTCAGCAAAGTGGCAGGGTATAAGATCAATACACAAAATCCATTTGTGTTTCTATAGACTAACAACGAAAAATCCAAAAAAAGAAATAAAGAAAATAATTCCATTTACAATAACATTTAAAAAAATAAAATTTATAGGAATAAATTTATCCAGTGAGGTGTAAGATTTAAATATCAATAGCTACAAACATTGCTGAAAGAAAATAAGAAGAACTAAATAAAAGGAAAGACATCCTGTGTTCATGATTGAAAGACTTAATATTGCTAAGTTGTTGATGCTACCCAAAACCTTCTACAGATTCAATGCAATCCCTATCAAAATTCTAGCAGATTTTTGTGCAGAAATGGAAAAGCCAATCCTTTTACTCATAAGGAATTGTAAGGGACCCAAATAACCAAAACACTCTTCAAGAAGAAAGTTAGAGAACTTACACTTCCTGATTGCAAAACTTACTACAAAACTACAGTAATCAAAAGAGTGTGGGGAAGCGGATGTGGCTTAAGCAACCGGGCTCCCGTCTACCACATGGGAGGTCCCTGGTTCAGTTCCCCGTGTGTAGCAGTTTGACAATTTGATGTAATTATGAATTCCAAAAATATAATTGGATCATGCTTGTAAACTGGTCTGTTAATCTGGGCATGATTAAGTTATGATTAGGGTGTTGACTGGGCCACATCAGTAGAGCATTCAGCCCCACCCCTTGGTGGGTGGGGGAATCGAATATAAAAGGCAAGGCAAAGGACAGAGGGAGCAGTTTTGATGTTGGAGATTTGATGTTGGAGAGAAGGCCCCAGGAGAAGAGAAGTGAGCCGTTCACCTGATCACCTACAGCTGACCTTGTGGAGGAAACAGAGTAGCTAAGCCCGGAGAGAAACGCAGCCCCGGGAAGAGAGGAACCCAAGAAGCCTGAACCCTGGCAAACGTCAGCAGCTGTCTTGCTCCAACATGTGGCAACGGACTTTGGTGAGAGAAGAAACTTAACGCTTTATGGCCTGGTATCTGTGGACTTCTACCCCAAATAAATACCCTTTATAAAGACCAACCCATTTTTGGTATTTCACATCAGCACCCCTTTGGCTGACTAATACACCATGCTTCCTAAAGAAGACAGCAAGCTGGCATGATGGGCAGGAGCAGCAAGTTGACGCAACAAGATGACCCAACAAGAGACACAAGAAGAAAAACATAATGAAAGACACAGCAAAGCAGGGAGCAGAGGTGACTCAAGCAATTAGGCACCTCCCTCCCACATTGGAGGTCTGGGGTTTGGTTCCCAGTGCCTCCTAAAGAAAAAAGGAAGTTGAAGAGACACAGCAAGTGCAAACAACAAGGGAGTGGGGAGAAATAAATAAATTAAATAAATCTTAAAAAAAAAAAAAAAGAGTATGGTACTTGTAAAAGGATAGACACATAGAGCAATGGAATAGAATTGAGAGTTCAGATATAAACCCACATGTCTATGACCAATTGAATTTTGATAATGGTGCCAAAACCAAGCAATGGGGAAAGAATAGTGCCTTATACTAATAGTTCTGGGAAAACTGAATATCTACATGCAAAAGAATTAAGTTGGACCCTTATCTTACAGCATATACAAAAATTAACTCAAAATGGATCAACAACCTGAATATATACTAAAACCATAAAACTCTTAGACAATAATATAAGGGAAAATCTAAATAATATTGGATTTGGCAATGATTCTTAGATATGGCACCAAAAGTACAAGCAATAAAAGAAAAAACAGATGAATTGGACTTCATCAAATTTGAAAATTTTGTCCATCAAAGGACATTACCAAGAAAGTTAAGGGGAGTGGATGTGGCTCAAGAGGTTGAGCACCTGCTTCCCACATGGGAGGTCCCAAGTTTGGTTCCTAGTGCCTTCTAAAAACAAAAACAAAACAATACCAAAACAAACAACAACAAAAAAAAAAAAACAAGCAAACAAATGAAAAAACAACTCAGGGGAGCCAATGTGGCTCAGTGGTTGAGTGCTGGCTTCCCACATACGAGGCCCCAGTTTCAATGCCCAGCCTGGTACCTCAAAAAAAAAGAAAAAGAAAAAAAGAAGACAACCCACAGAAGGAAGAAAATATTTGGAAATCATATATCTGATAAGGGCTTTATAGCCATATTATATAAAGAACTCTTACAACTCAACAACACAAAGACAAAAACACTAATTACAAGTGGGTTACGGACTTGAAAAGACATTTCTTTAAAGAAGATATGCAAATGGTCAATAAGAACATTAATAGATGCTCAATTTCATTAGCTATTAGGGAAATATAAATCAAAACCACAAAAAGGTACCACTCTACACTCACAAGGATAGCTATTAAAAAAAAAACTGAATCTAACAGGCATTGGGGAAATTGGGATACTTATATATTGCTGATGGGAAAGTAAAATAGTGCAGCTGCTGTAGGAAAGTTTGGTGGTACCTCAAAAACTTAAACACAGAATTACCATTTGACCTGGCAATTCCACTCCTGGGTATATATCCAAAATAACTGAAAACTGGGACTTGAACAGATACTTTCACACCCATGTTCACAGCAGCATTATTTACAATAGTCAAAAGGTGGGAACAACCCAAGTGTCCATCAATAGATGAATGAATCAACAAAAAGTGGTCTATACACACATGAGAATATTAGCCATAAAAAGGAATGAAATTTGGATACATGTTACAGCATGGATGGACCAAGAAAATATTATGTTAAGTAAAATAAACCAGACACAAAAGAACTAATATTGTATGGTTCCACTTATGTGAGCTATCTAAAATAAGCCAACTCATAGAGACAGGAAGTACATGAGAGGTTAAAAGGGGTCAGGTGGAGGGGGCAATGGGCGGTTATTGCTTAATGAATACAGAGTTTCTGTTTGGAGTGATGAATGCATTTGGGAAATAGATGGTGGTGAAGGTAGCATAACGTTGCAAATATATTAATGCCAGTGAACTCTACATTTAAGTGGCTTTTTTTTCCCTTATTTATTTATTTATTTTATATATATATATTTAAAGATGCTTAGATTACATAAATGTTACACAAAAATTACAGGGGTTTCAATGTTCCCCACCTGCCACACCTCCCATAACATCCCACATAAACATCCTTCATTAGTGTGGTACATTAATTGCAATTGATAAACACATCCTGGGGCTTTGCCACTAAGCATGCACCATAGTTCACATTGTAGACCACGCTTTTAAAAAGGCAAAATTTCTGTTATATATATGTTACCATAATAAAAAAAATTTTTAAAGAAGAATAAAATCATTGACTTTTATTCAAATAACCTAAACTCCTTTCTTCTTATGAGCCTCTATGGGGGTTCACAATATTCAAAACATTCGTTTTCCCCATAGTATATAGTGTCTCTTATTTCTTATGGATTTCAACTGGATAATGACGGATATTCTGTTTTGGCACTGGCTGGACATATTGTACCGAAGAAGTATCCTCATCCTGTGAGTGTGTATTTTAAGTGCATCCACACGGCCTGGGGAAACACAAGGAAACTGTAGTGTGAGTAGGTGAGAAGAGCTAGACGGTGGGGTGGTCTCTTCCTTGTCATGTCCTGGATGCAGCCCCAGGTCAGGAGTCTCATGTTTGTTTATTTTTTTTAGAGGTACCAGGGATTGAACCCAGGCCCTCGTACATGGGAAGCAGGCGTTCAACCACTTGAGGTACACCCACTCCCCTAGGAGTCCCAAGTTTAGAGATCTTCTTGGATGCCCACCCTGTAAGAAGAGTTCACTCCCCACATATTTCATTGAATTAGCTGCAGCTTTGTCTCCACTCAGCAGACAAGGACCTTATCTCAAGAGGCATGCTGCACCGCCTCTCATACCCTCACGTGTGCCATGCTATGTATGATTTAGTAAGGCTCATTAAAAGCTTGTAGAACCATCCTGTGTCCTTGAAAACTGAAGGATAATAAAGTCCTTACTCTGACTCTGTCCTTCCCTGGTTCTAAAGAGGAGGGAATCAGTGTAAGTCAAATGGCAGAGCACTGGTTGGACTTTGCTACTTATAAATTACTTAAAATTGCAATCACCCGCAATATTCCCTAGCCTGTGGTCTCTTATGCCTGCCATAGTATCTGACCTGGGTACAGAGAAATCTTTGGTCACATTCATTTATTTTTCATTCGAAAACCACAAAAATTGCACATTAACTGGTCACAAATGAGATGGAAGCTTCTAGAAAACATGCTGAGGAGGAGGAGCTGAAGCCAGCATGGAGACATATAGTGAATCAGGCTGCATGTTTTGCTGGGAGCTGGGAGCCGTGCTTTGGGCTTGTCAGGAGCACAGCCAAGGTGGCTAACCCATGAGTGAAGTTATCGTGGTCAGTCGAGGTTATGTTACCCAATGATGGAGAGAACAGGTCTAAAATATACCCTGGGTGCCCAGGCAGTTTTCCCCTTCACTGACGTGGAGACGAGTAAATGAACAAAAGTGTACGCAGAGACGTCTGTACAGCACACCTCCGCGGTATTCTGTATCTCAGTGTACACTGATGAGATGCCCAGGAACCAAAGCCAGCCGAGCCCTCCCAGAACTCTCACCAGCTCAGGGGCTGCCGATTGGGCGGGGAAGTCCTCTCTCTCAAACGTTTATTCTCTTCCATGTATCAAATGTTGTCTTTAGCTCTCCACTGTGGTCTATCAACCCTGAGAAAATACAAGAAGATTGTATTTCAATAATCAGAAGAACTTTCAGGTAAATGTTAACTTTTTAAGCTCTACAAAAAAAGCCAGCATTACTTATTGTCCATCCAAAAGAGACACTTCAGTTGACTTGTTTCTCGCAGTGATAGGGAGGCACTTGGGGAAAAGATCAAAAAAGAAGGTAAATTAAAAAGACACAGAAATGAATAACTTCTACATTAGAGAATGACAGAAACCACCGCCACCGTGATTATTCTTCTTGCCTCGTCACACCACGTATCTCTCTTCTGAGAACACTAATCTTTTTCCTAGACTAAACACATCTTCACCTTTATTTCCTTTAAATGCTTAGGTTTATAATAAATCCTTTTCCAAGCCCTGAGCCTCAAGTGCTCTTCCCTGAAGTTTTTTTAGAGATCCAGTTTTTTTTTAAAAAAAAAAACAACAGCTTTCTTGGTATATAATGCCCAAAACGTACAATTCACCTGTTTAAAGTGTACAATTCAATTGTTTTAGTAGGTTTACAGAATTTTGCACCCATTACCACAGTTTGGAGCATCTTCATCATCTTCCAGAAGAAACCTCCTACCCATCCTTAGTCAGTCCCGTCCCTTGCGCACCCTCTCCCCTCCCCCACCACCCCAAGGCAACCGTGAATTTCCTGTCTCTTTAGATTTGCCTAGACTAGACATTTCATACAAATAGAATCATACAGGACATGGTCTTTCGTGACTGGCTTCTTTCACTTAGCACTTCACAATGTTAAGTCTCATCCACGTGTATCGCGCATCAGCACTTCATTACTTTTTATGACCAAATAATATTCCAGTGCATGGTGTCAAAATACAAATCAGAGTCGAGATGCAGTTTACGGGACACCAAGGTTACTGCAGCAGCAAGTCAAGTGGCTGACTGACAAAGCAAAAGCAGCTTCAAGGTCAGGGAGTTTGTGGGCAGCTTTTTTTTGTTTTTTTTTTAAGATTTCTTTTATTTGTTTCTCCGCCCACCCCTCATTGTTTGCACTTTCTGTCTGCTATCTGTTCATCTTCATTTTAAGAGGCACCAGGAACCGAAACGAGGATCTCCCATGTGGGAGGGAGGCACCCAATCACTGGAGCCACCTCTACTCCCTACTTGTTATGTCTCCTACTGTGTTTCCTCACTGTGTCTCTTTGTTACGTCATCTTGCTGTGCCAGCCTGTCGCGTCAGCTCACTATCTTGCTCGTCTTCTTTAGGAGGCATCAGGAACCCAACCTGGGACCTCCCATGTGGTAGGCAGGCGCCCAACTGCTTGAACCACATCCACTTCCCTGTGGGCAGTTTTATAACCAGAAAGAAGTACATGGGCTCGGTTTTATTGACTGGAGCAGTAAGGTCAGAGTGAGGCTGCTTTAGCTGAGAACTTAGGTATCTGTTGCCGACAACAGCCAGCTAACCCCAAGAATGCCCTAAATTGTCTTTTTGTGGTTGGCCCAGGGACGTGTAAAGTGGCAGTGAGCCTATTAGGAGCTCATTGTATTGAGGGAAAGAGGTCGTACCCTCCCTGGGCGCTCCTTCAGAGCTAGTGTTTTGGGAAATTTGATTGACATTGTTCCCTTTTTTCTGTAGGACAGGACCATCCCTTTTCTAACGTCCCTTCTGCTTGCAGTACCTGAAGTTGTCTCTACCATAATAACTGGCCAGATGGGGCAGAGGGGCACTCAGTTGCTTGATTTGTAAGACCATGAATTTGCACGTGGTAGAATCACATCTTTGTTCCAGAGTCCTTTTCAAAGTGTTGTAGTTCAGAAAGGGAAGCCATTTCCCATTCGAGCTTTTGCTTTCTTATTCAATCCCCCATCTCCGGTTTGATTCCACTAACGAAGTGAGAAGAAAGGGCGGGGGTTATAGCCGCACCTTCCTTAATCCCAGGGTGTTGTCAGAAGATAATCTGCCTCCGTAATCCGAGATGGTTTTATCCCCTTTTTGTTTACAGGCCTGAAAAATAGTCCAATCGATTCCATTACGGAATGTCTTTGGGATAGCTCACAATAGAGACTGGCCTATTTTTCTAAACTTTTTTACACCCTCTGGTTTAGGGTGATTAGTCAGGTCTTGCAAATCATGCTCAAGATCATGCAACTAGTTTTTTACATGCAAAGCTTAGCATCTCCAGGTCCCACTAGGTCAACTGGTATAAATCAGCCAAGCCAGGACCACACGTTCCCAGTAAAATTCTAAATTCATTGATGAATGGACTTTGGCTTTCTTTAGATTTGGGGAAATCCTTTATGATGGTTCTAAACTCTGCTCAAGTGCAAAGTTTAAATTTTGTGCTAAAGTTCACACCTGGTTCAGTGGAAAGTTTAATCTTTAGGGGAGCCTGGACTAGGTAATTTTTTTTCTGGGGAGTCAGGAGGCAAAAGGGAGGGGATTAAAAAGGGCCAGAAGTTTATGCAGCTGTAAGAAGAAATGAAGTCGTAAAGCATATGGCAACATAGATGAATCTGGAGGACATTATGCTGAGTGAAGCAAGCCAGACACAAAAAGACAAATACTGTATGAATGCGTTACTATGAACTAAATATATTGTGTAACATATTGTTTGATCAAAAAAAAATTTTATATGTATCCATTACATTTAATGGAGAAATGTATATATTTATTCATCTGTGTTCACTTTTTAGTTTTTAATTGTTTATATTTTCAATTACTAAATGTACAAATAAAGTTAAAAAAATAAAATAAATTAAAATTTTTTTTAAAAAATTAAAAAAAGGGCGGGAAGGAGTGGCAGGTTCAGAGGAACGTGGAGGAGGAGCTAAGTGAAGGGAAACTGGGGGAGCAGTGATCCGGGTTGGGGTTCATTTCCCTTTAGTCTGTTTTTGGCTTTTTCCTTTCCTAATGAATCTTTAAGTGAAGCTCTCTTGGAGGCAAATTGTTGTTCAGAAGCCTCCACATACCAATAAAAGAACACTCCCCATTGTTTCTGGGAGATTTTGGATCCCTTCTTTCCTAAGGTGCCTCTCAAATCAACAATTTTGTCCATTTCACGGGTTCCCCAAAGTAGCTACGGCAAAGACAGACGGCCAAGAACACAGTCCCAGGTAGCGGGGGGGTGGGGGGGGCATTTAAAACAGACACCATTTGCTGTCCGTGCAGCTCACATCTCGGGCCCCTGAGTCTTTCATCTCAGTCACTTGGAAACTGTTCTGACCTCAGTGGAATCCCCTGGAGAGTGGGAGGAATGGACAGGTATCTGGATCAAACCAAAAGCAGCGCTAGAGGCAGAAAAGGAGGCTCATTTCCGCTCTAAGGAACGTCCCCCTGGCGACCCTGGAGATGGGAGGGCTGTCAACCGCTCCCTGGGTGCCCCCATCGGGGAGCTGGTCTATCAGGTCTCCCCGATTCCCAGGCTCTGTGCCTCCCAGAAAAACAGAAAGGAAGTTAGAGAAAGGAAGCGAGCAGCAGCAGAAGTGACAGAGAAATAAACCAACTGGGGGGACGTGGGGATAGCATGAAATCAAAGAACCAAAATGTAAAAAAACAAAGGTACTTGAACCAAAGTCCTGAACAAAAGTTTACCGAACTTGCCGGAAGCTGCAGAGCTGAGATACAGGAAGCGCTTACCTCGGGGTGCGGAGTCACGTGGCGAGCAGTAGACACCAGGGGTCTCCTGTGGGCGCCTCACTCTGTCGGACGCCAGACCCCACGGTCCCGGAGGGGCACCATCTAGATCTCGGTCAAACGTCCAGATCTGTTGAAAGACAAACTGGAGTTGAGCTGCGGTTTACAGCATTTTATTCATGCCCCCAAAATTGCTTCAGCAGCATGGAAACTGCGTGTCTGCAAAAGCAAAAGCAGCTTCAAGTTCGGGGAGCTTGTGGGCAGTTTTATAACCAGAAAGAAGGAAGTCGCCTGGCTTCTGCCGGGAGCGCCACCTGTTAGTCTTACAGGGGCCGTGGTCAGTGTAAGCCAGGATTTATTTTTCACTGGGCTAGGTGTGCTTAACTAGGGGTTCAGTTGGCTTTTCCGGGTCAAGAGTCTCATCATCCAAAGAGGATGTTTATCACATAGTTCTAAGCTAGTTCAGAAAATTTAACGTTTGTGTTGGTTCTGAGAAAACCCAATAGCTGTTTGTTTGTTTGTTTGTTTATTTTATTAAGTTTCAGGAAAAAGCATTTAATGCCATCATACTGTAACCTCAACTAGGATAAATTTAAGTACTAGAGTTATATATACCCATCTGGCTGTCTTAACATTTTACCCCCTTGTTTCTCTTTTAGTTCATATGAATTAAAGTCATCTTACATTTCTTAAGCATATAACAAATTAACACAAATTATGCACAAAAGAAAACAAGAAAGGACTGTCATTCTTCTGAGAGGTACACATAATTTTGTGGAACAAAACCCTCCCATAAATCCCCATTTGATGTGAATATTCTCGCTGTCCTGATTCTGTGATAATCAGGGTAGGCTAAACATTCGCTATATTAGAAACCATGCATGTGTCCCCAGACCTAGTTTTTCTCCCTAGGTCTGGTTTTTAGAATGCTGGTGATAAACTAAGCCTGATTTATTATATGACCATCCTGTATGGGAAAAGACTGTAACTTTGGGTATCTTTGGTCAACCTTAAGAGATATAGCAAGGGGGTGGATGTGGCTCAGGTGGTTGGATGTCCGTCTCCCATATGGAGGGACCTGGGTTCGACCCCCGGGACCTCCTGGTAAAAATTTAAAAAAGAAAAATATAGAAGGCACTTGGGCCACCAGGTCCCACGAGCGGGTGAGCCGCCAGGCTCCGCGAGTGGGTGAGACTCCAGGGCCCGGCGCAGGTGGGCCCTGCAAGCCACGCAGCAAGATGATGATGTAACAGGAGAGTGACACAAGGAAGAGTCAAAATGAGACACACCGAGAAACAAGGAACTAAGGTGGCACAGGCAGTAGAAGGACACCTCTCTCCCATATCAGAGGTTCCGAGGATTGAATCCCAGTGAAGACAGGAGGAGAAGGATGAGAAGAGAGGGCAGGAAATGGACACAGAGAGTTGCCCAGCGAATGGACACAGAAACAACAAAAACGGGGGGGGGGGGG
>JAQZBX010109668.1:0-10497 GCA_029593785.1 Cabassous unicinctus
AACTCAAATTACCCAATCATGTATCGACACCTAAGCCTTAATGCACTTCCCCTTTCCCTGCTTATAAAAGAGCTGATTGTAACCCTCGCAGCAGAGCAACGGAAGAGCTATGTTAGTAGAATAAAGTGCACAGCCATTTTCTTACACGTGTCTATGCCTCATTCCTTCGCTGGGTAACTCGGAGTCTCAGTTGATTTGTTGAGATTTCAAGTGAAAATTAAAATAATGGAAAACTCATTTGCCACTGGAGCATAATAGTTTCTTAATACTTAAAAATGTTTCTGATGACATCAGTAGCGATGTAAATGAATGTGATTTTTTTAATATTGTTTAATGAAATGTCTTAACATTTCAAATATCTGCATAACAAATATTTTCCAGATGACTAAATGCATGATGATACAAAGTTCTGCATGGGTAAAAGATCTATTCACAGTGAAAGACAGACCAATGGATTCTAATTTAACAGAGTATGAAAAATTCATTGATATGATTTTAGATTCCACATTGCAACTAACTTTTTAGGAAACTACCACTTGTTGAATGTTGGTATAGTATCAAAGAATATCCAGAATTATCAGAAAAGATTATTAAAATTCTTTCCCTTCACCAATTACATATCAGTGTAAGGCCAGATTCTATTTATATATCCCAACCAAAACAACATATTGCAATAGATTGAACGTAGAAATGTATATGAGAATCCAACCATCTTCTATTAAGCCAGACATTAAACAGATTTGCACAAAAAAATATTTTATAGCTAATCAAATAAATGTCTATGGGTGAAGACAACAGAAAAGGATTCTCAGATCTGCAAGGGCTCAGTAAATATAATACCTGTCCTTGAAAGAAAGAATATGATTTACTTCTGCCATCTAAGATATGAATAATTATGACTACAAGAATGGAGAAATTGGATAATGAAAGGATTGTTTTGTGATTTATAAATTGTCTGTAAGTTACTTATACTATAGTTGGAAAAGGAGCAGCTCCTCAAAAAGGGGAGTGGATGTTGGACAGACAAAAATGAGGAATCAATATATCACCTAATAATAAAAGTTCTTCTGTTTGGAATGCCATCTTCCTCTGTGCTCATCTAAATTCTACTTACATTTCAAAGCAAAGCTCAGACCCCACATGGAATCACAGATTTCAGTAATGTAAAAGAGCAAAAGAGAAAGAAATCATTTATATGGAGCTATTATGTACCTGAGTGTTTAAAATTCATTCACTGGGAAGCGGGTGTGGCTCAGTGGATAGAGCCCCCGTTTACCATATGGGAGGCCCGGGTTCGCTTCCCGAGGCCTCCTTGTGAGGGCACGCCGGCCTGAGCGGTGTGGTGGGCTGATGCAGCAACCTCATGGCAGGAAGCGGGTGTGGCTCAGTGGATAGAGCACCCGTTTACCATATGAGAGGCCCTGGGTTCGCTTCCCGGGGCCTCCTTGTGAGGGCAGGCCGGCTCGCGCGGCGCCATGGGCTGATGCGGCAAGACCTCACAGCAAGGGGGAGATAAGCAGACACAGAGAAGACATGCAGCGAATGGACACAGCAACACAAGCGGCAAGGGGGGGATAAATAAATAAAATCTTTAAAAAATAAAAAAAATAAAAAATAAAAAAATAAAATTCATTCACATTTAATCCTTACAGAAACCCATTTTATAGATGAGGAAATTGAAATTCAAAGACGTTAAACAACTTGCCCAATTTCCTTCTCCTAGCTAGAGGTAGAAAAGGGCTGTAACTTAGAGTTAAGAATTAACAAATGTTTATGATTATTTTCTAGTATATTGTGGAATAGCCAAAAAGTAAACACCTGAAATTACCAAAACTGGCTAAACTAGAACCCAGATGCCTTGATCTTTGATAATGATTGTAAAACTATAAAACCTTATCTTGTGATTGTAACCACTGACTACAGAGTTTATACTTGCTATCATAATGATTCTTTTAGCCTAATTCCAGCCCTTGTTTATACTTGCTATTGTAATGGTTATTTTAGCCTAGCCCCAATCCTTTGTTTATACTTGCTATTGTAATAATTTCTTCTAATATTAAGATGAAATATTTCTATAGAAACCCCTACCATAAATCCTTATAATATCCTTTGGGATTATGTATAATGGGACAGTGAAAGAGACTGTTGGTTGTTTATTCTCTTCTTCTCAATGGTAATAGAATTTATACCTCAGCATGAAAGGTAAAAATTCTTACTGTGAAGCCAATGAAGCTGAAGATTCAGGTCCCCTCAGTTGCATGGGCCCCTGTGTGCTGGCAATTGCTGGGAGTTGTGAAGTATTCTAGATGGAGAGGGGAACAGATTGCAATTAGGAAGCATGCCTGCTAAATTGGCTAAGGAGATCTTGGGAGAAAGGGATCTGGAACACTAGGCTTTTCACAGACTGAACAAATATTCACTTTTGTACCTAATTTTTGTACTAGAAATTTTGTATTATTTTCCTTAAAGAGGATTCTAAAAATTATATTCAGCCCCACAAAATCTGGTTGGTTCCATAGCAGTCCTGCTAAATACATTTTCAAAACTGTATTCAAGCCTGAGCGTTTACATGTAAGAGAAATTAATTTCCACCTGGTTTAACTCACTGTTATATTGGATCTCTAATCACAGTTGCCAGACAAGTATCATGATAGAGAAGGCCTGATTTCAATTCTACCATGTGTGTTTACATGACGACCACTCTATTGCTTGATTGGTTCAGGGGAGGCACGTGACCCTGGACAGACCAAAAATTCCTTGCCTGTGACTTTCAAACTGGGACTGTAGAGAGTCAGTTTCTCTCTGGTTACCTGTACACTAAGCTGTATATCATAAGCACGGCTGGCAATTGTGTCTTAAAACTTAAAGAACAGACAGCTCATATACTTCCATATGGAGGAAGCCAGTAGGATTTAAGAGTACATTAGGGGGAAACGGATGTGGCTCAAGCGATTGGGCTCCCGTCTACCATATAGAAGGTCCAGGGTGTGATTCCCGGGGCCTCCTGGTGAAAAGCAAGCTGGCCCACGTGGCGAGTTGGCCTGAGCGGAGAGCTGGCCCGCACAGGGTGCTGGCCTGCATGAAGAGCTGGCACAAAAAGAGACACAGAAGAGAGACAATAAGAAATGCAGCTTACCAGGGGGCTGAGGTGGTGCAAGATATTGAGAACCTCTCTCTACTCTAGAAGGTTCTAGGATTGGTTCCCGGTGCCACCTAAAGAGAAAACAAGCAGACACAGAAGAACACACAGAAAGCAGACAGCAAACACAACACAATGGGGTGGGGGGAGGGGAGAAATAAATAAATCTTTTTTTTTTAAAGTATATTTATTTAAAAATATCAGTAGGAGAAGCTTGTGGCATCCTAACTGGCCCCTTCCCCAAACTCTCCCCGTGCAGAGTGGGGTCAGCCTGTATTCCTATTGTAGACCTCTGGCCATATTCTAGGGGGGAGGGGCACAAACCCTATGCACATACTAGAGTGCCTGTATGTCAGTGCCAATCAGGTGGTATCCTGTAAAAGTGAACCAGGAAACTCAGCTCACCCTCCACAACTTGTCATAGAGACAGAAGACATCTAAAGCAGTATAAGAAACAAATAAGCCTATATTAGTCAGCCAAAGGGGAGCTAATGTGAAATACCAAAAATGGGTTGGTCTTTATAAAGGGTATTTATTTGGGGTAGAAGTCCACAGTTACCAGGCCATAAAGCGTTAAGTTTCTTCTCTCATCACAGTCCATTGTCACGTGTTAGAGCAAGACAGCTGCTGGCGTTTGCCAGTGGTCAGGTTTCTGGGGTTCCTCTCTTCCCGGGGCTGCGTTTCTCTCTGGGCTTAGCTCCTGTTTCCTCCACAAGGTCAGCTGTAGATGATCAGATGAACGGCTTGCTTCTCTTCTCCTGGGGCCTTCTTTCCAACATCAAAACTGCTTCTCAAAAGACTGCTTGCTCTGTCCTTTGCCTTGCCTTTTATATTCAATTCCCCATCCACCAAGGGGTGGGGCTCAACGCCCTACTGATGTGGCCCAGTCAACGCCCTAATCATAACTTAATCATGCCCAGATTAACAGATCAGTTTACAAGCATGATCCAATTATATTTTTGGAATTCATAATTACATCAAACTGCCCAACTGTAACAAAGCCAAAGAGGACTGGAACAAATGATTACCTGATTTAAGACATAAAATAAAGCACCCAGAGGGCAAGAAAGTCTGTTTCATAGGACATAGAGGAGACATTTGAATTCCCCTGTAAATGGGGCAATTTGTAAGGGCAAAAGCACAACTGAGGACAAGAGCCAGGCTCAGAAAAAATAGAGAGGACTCTGCACTTCAAATATGGCTCAAGCTGATCATCTTGATAAGAGAGCTAAATTCTGAAGGACACCACCAACCAATGCAGAGCCAATTTGCAAAGACTGTGGGAGGTGTTTTTTGTGTTGGTTTGTTTGTTTTTGTTAGTATCCTGGCACTCAAGGAAATCTCTGTCATATCACTAGCTGGATACAAACTTAAAGAACAGACAGCTCAGGGACTAAATCCCAGAGTTAATGCTTTAAAATATTAAATTATACAGTGTGTAATAAAAGGTTACAAGACAATAAAGAAACTGGAAGAGAAGGCCCATCCAAAAGATGAACATCCAGAAACCATCAATGAAGAAGACCAGACTTTGGACATACTAGACAAAGGCTTTTTAAAAATGATCCTTAATATGCACAAGGAGATAAAGCAAATCCAAAAGGAACAACTAAAGGATATCAGTAAAACAAGGAGTGAACCATATGAGAATCTCAATAAAGAGATAGAAATGTTTAAAAGGAACCAAAGGCGCGGATCTTGGGCCACTGAGTCAGCTGACCTGAGGGGCCTTTTGAGCCCTTTAGGCTGCTCACCTTGGCCTCAGGAGTCCCTGCCGCCATGGCTTCTCAGTTGCAAGGTTTCCAGTGGCTGCTGCAGGTACAGAAGCGCACCGCCGAGAAGGTATCCGAGGCTCACAAGCAAAAGAACTGGAGGCTGAAGCAGGCCAAAGAAGAAGCTCGGGCTGAAATTAAACAGTACTGCCTACAGAAGGAAAAGGAGTTCAAGGCCAAGGAAGCTGCAGCTCTGGGATCCCATGGCAGTTGCAGAACCAAAGTGGAGAAGGAGACCCAGGAGAAGACGACCATCCTTCAGACCTACTTACAGCAAAACAGGGATGAAGTCCTGGATAACCTCTTGGCCCTTGTCTGTGACATCCAGCCAGAAATCCATGAAAACTACCACATAAATGGATAGGGGAGGAGTGTCCATTCCATGGATTGGCATTTTAGATGCCCTCGCATGGAATATGAAGCTTTAGTAAAAGCTAGAGTTATATTCTTGGGGAAAGGCATTAAATTATTTCTGTATATTATGTAGTAGGTCTTTTCACTTTTTGGAGAGTAGCAAACCTAGCTTCTTTGTACAGACTTAGAGCTTACCCAAAGAATTTCATCTTTTTACCTCCTTTTTCTTATAAATTTAATGGGTATATGTTGTCTGTTTTTCTTTGCCATTTAGCTCAAGCTACATATGTGGCAATATTGACTTTTTCTTCCTTAGATCTAGTACCAGAAACCACTTATTTGAAGAAAGAAAGTGGTTAAATATTTTATTTCCCTAAGGCTTTCTTAAAGGTCAGGGGCTTTACCTACGAAAAAGTAGTAAATTTTCATTTGTAACCAGTGTGAAGCAGCACCAGTCTTAAAGTAGTCCTTTCTGGCTAAGAGTTAGAACAATGAATACTAGAATAATTGAGCTGCTTTTAGTTTCTTTTAATAAAAATTACTAGATAGAATTCAAGAACTTATTACATGTTATTGCTTAATGTACCAGTAATCATTTAAAGGTAAAGACTCTTTGTCATGGAAAAAATATAAAAATTTAAAAAAATTAAAAGGAACCAAACAGGGAAGCAGCTGTGGCTCAAGTAATTGAACTCCTGCCTACCACACGGGAGGTCCCAGGCTCAGTGCCCGGTGCTTCCTAAAGAAGATGAGCAAGACAGCAAGCTGATGAGATGGGCAGGCTCAGCGAGTTGAAGCAGCAAGATGACGCAGCAGAAATCACAAGGAGAACATAATGAGAGACACAACAAAACAGGGAGTGGAGGTGGCTCAGGCAATTATGCACCTCCCTCCCACATCGGAGGTCCCATGTTCAGTTCCCAGTGCCTCCTGAAAAGAAGACCAGCACACAAAAAGCAGACATGGCAAATGCAAACAATGAAGGGATGGGGAGAAATAAATAAATAAATAAATAAAATCTTTAAAAATAAATAAAATAAGTAAAAATAAAAGGAACCAAACAGAAATACTGGAGCTGACAATCACAATGTCTGAAATGAAAAATTCCCTAGAGGGATTCAACAGCATATTGGAGCTGACAGAAGAATCAGTGAAATCAAAGACAAGGCAATCATGATTCAGGGTTAAGAAGCAGAAAGCAAAAAGAATGAAAAAAAAAAAACAAAACAAAACACTGCAAGCAGAGGCTAAGAGACCTGTGGGACATATCAAACATACAAATATATGCATTATGGAAGCCCCAGAAGGAGAAGAAATAATGGCTGAAAAATCCCCAAATTTAATGAAAGACATGAATATACACATTCAAAAAGTCCAACAAATCTAAATAGGATAAACTTAGGAAAACCAAACCAAGGCAAACTGTTGAATGTGTGATGGTTAGGCTAATGTGTCAACTTGGCCAGGTAATTGTGCCCAGTTGTTTGGTCAATGAAGCAATGGGCTAATTGTCACACAAAGACATTTATGGACTTTAGTCACCAGTGAGTTTACTGCATAGATAGCAGATTACTTCTACATCAACCAGGAAGATTGCCATGAGCAATGAGTGATGCTTTATCCAATCAGTTGAATGCCTTAAAAGGGAAAAAGATTTCAGCATTCAGAGAGAATTTCCTGGCTCGTGTTTGGACAGCCAACATCTCCTGGAAACTCATCAAGGACCTTCACTGGACTTTCATCAGAGCCCCTGGTTTGCAGCCTGCCTGCAGAACCTGGACTTGTGCATCCCCATGGTCACGTGATAGACTCTTATAAAATCTCATACTATTTACAGGTATCTCCTATTGATTCTGGTGTCCTAGAGAACCCTGACTAATACAAATACCATGGACAAGGAGAGTTCTGAAAGATACAAGAGAAAAGCAACATGCTATGTACAAGGAAGTCCCAATAAAATTAGGTGCTGATTTCTCATTAGAAATCATGAAAGCAGGAAGCAGGTGTGGCTCAGTGGATAGAGCCCCCGTTTACCATATGGGAGGCCCGAGTTCACGTCCAGAGGCCTCCTTGTGAGGGCACGCCGGCCTGAGCGGTGCGGTGGGCTGATGCAGCAACCGCACGGCAGGAAGCGGGTGTGGCTCAGTGGATAGAGCCCCCGTTTACCATATGAGAGGCCCCGGGTTCGCTTCCCAGCGCCTCCTTGTGAGGGCAGGCCGGCTCGCGCGGCGCCGTGGGCTGATGCGGCAATACCTCACAGCAAGGGGGAGATAGGCAGACACAGAGAAGACACGCGGCAAATGGACACAGCAGCACAAGCAGCAAGGGGGGGATAAATAAAATAAAAATAAATAAAATAAATAAAATAAAATAAATAAAATAAATAAAATAAAATAAAATAAATAAAATAAAAATCTTTAAAAAAAAAAAAGAAATCATGAAAGCAAGAAGGAAGTGGAACAAAAAATTTAAAGTACTGAAAGAAAACAATTGTCAACTGTGACAGTTTGAAGTTCTTTCATGAATCCCCAAAAGAAAAAGATTATGCTTTTGAACTAATCCTTTCCTGTGGGTGTGGTACCCTTTGATTGCATTAGATTCACTTTAGATCACTTGGTTAGACTGCTTTTGATTGGACTACATCAGTGAAGTATGTCACAGGTTGAGTCTCTGCCCTCTTGCTGGGTCTTATATAAATGGAAACACAGAGAGAGACACACAGGAAAAGGAAGCTGCCTTTTTTTTTTTTATCTTGCCATGTAAGAGAGGCCTCAAGGATCTCTAGCAGACAAAGCTTAAGCATGAAGCCCAAGAAGCTGGGCCCACAGAGCAGCTCAAGGCTAAAGAGACAAGCCATATGCCTGAGAGCCCACAGCAAACTCAGGAAGAAAGAACAGCCACTGAGACTTAGAGAGGAGGCTCAGAAAGAGACAAGCCCTATGCCTGGTTGTCCACAGCTGAGCTCTAGGAAACAGTAGATTCTGGAAAGAAAGGCAGGATCCTTGGGAGAAATCGGCAGTCATCTTGCTTCACCATGTGGCAGGACCCCAGGATCACCAGCAGATGACTTTGGTGAAAAAGCCTCTCTGGTGGTACCTTGATTTGGACATTTCAGAGCCTCAGAACTCTAAGCTTTTACTCTAAATAAAATTTCCGTTATATAAGCTAACCTATTTATGGTATTTTGTATCAGCAGCCCTTTGGCCAAGGAATTTATATCTGCCAAAACTGTTTTTCAAAAATGAGGGATAAATTAAGGCATTCCCAGAAGAAAAAAATCTGAGGGAGGTCATCACACCAGGCCTGATCTATAAGCAATGTTAAAAGGAGTTCTTCAGACTGAAAGGAAAGGACCTGAAACAGTGACTTGAATGGCATAAAGAAATAAAGACCTCAGTAAAGGTAACTATATGAATAATTACAAATACCAGTGCTATTGTATTGTATTTTTGGGATGCAACTCCACTTTCTACTTCTTACACATTCTAAAATACAAATGCATAAAAAGCATAATATACATATAGATTTGAAAGTATAATATATAATATACTTGCAACAAGTATAAAAAAAGGTGGGGGGATGGGGGCATAGAAACAATGTATGTGTTTACCATTGAAGTTAAGTTGGTATCAAATTAAACATGATTGTTATAGATTTAGTATGTTAAATTTAAGTCCTAGGCAAAATAAGAAGGGTCTCAAAATGATACAATTCAGAAAAATCAAGGGGAAGCGGCTGTGGCTCAACTGGTTGGGCTCCTGTTTACCATAAGGGAGGACCCAGGTTCAATTCCCAGGGCCTCCTGGTGAAGGCAAGCCAGCCCACGCAACGTGGTGAGCTGACGGGATATGCAGTGTGGTGAGCTGCCACAGTGAGATGATGCAATAAAGGGAGACAAGCAGACACAGAAAAAAAATGCACAGCAAATGGACACAGCAAGCACAAGCAGCAAAGGTGGGGGGGGTAAATAAATTAATTTTAAAAAATCTTTTAAAAAAATCAAATAAATATGAAAGTAGGCATTAAAAGAAGAATTGAGGGACAAAAAAGGTATAAGAACAAATATCAAAAATGCAGGAGAAAGTCCTGCATTATCAAAAGTTACTTTAAATGTAAATGCATTAAACTCTCCAGATAAAAGGCAAAGATTGGCAGAATGAATAAATAAACATTTCTCAACTACATGCTGTTTACAAGAGACTCATCTTAAATCCAAAGACACAAGTAGGTTTAATGTGAATGAATGAAAAAAATCATACTGTGCAAGTATTAACCAATAGAGAGATGGCGTAGTTATACTAACTTCAGATAAAACAGACTTTAAGTAAAAAACTGTTATAAGGGACAAAGAAAGTCACTACATACTAAAAAAGGAGTCAATTAAACAAGAAGACATAACAATTATAAATAATATGCACCATAAGTTCTGGGAAAATGGTGCTGAGGTGGGTAGACAGTCTGACCCTCTCACAAAAAAGGAGCAGAGAGAGGGCAGAGACCTATCTCAAGGAGCTGCTTTGGATATATATAGAATGAAAGGTGCTCTGAGTCATCTAGGACAGTACTGGCAAGATAAAGAAGCCAAAGGAAAACTGTGAGTTGCTTGCCCCCTTGGCTGAAAGCAGCACATATACCCCACCCTCAGGGCAAAGAGCCTAGATATAGCCCCTGGCTAACTGCTCCAAAGGGAGTTTGAGGAGGCATTCTCTGTGAGGAAGAGGGGTCTCAGAGGGTGGAAAGTGGTATCTTTGCGGTGAGTTTGGCCAGCTGAGCCCTCTTTGAATCTTGGAAGGGATCCGATCTGATGGGGAGAGGGGAGGGGGAGTCTCCTCAGGCAGGCTGTCACACCCAGCCACCCAGGTAAAGAGAAGAATTAGATTAGAGAGGGAGTGGGGACAGATAGGTGCCTAATCAGCAGGACTCTGGCAAACTGCTAGGTATATAACCTGACTGAGGGAAAGGAGGCAGAACTGCTAGGTATATAACCTGACTGAGGGAAAGGAGGCAGATAGCTTTCTGAAAGGCTAAATAACCTAAGGAGACAGTTTTGCTCAGTGGAGGAATTCCCACCTTGCATGTGCAAGGACTCTGGTTTAATTCCCACCTCTTCTTAGAGAAGTGATCCACTGGGTTATCAGGCATTTATGACAAGGAACATACATTCTTTTTGTATTAGCTTTTCCTGGATCTCTTATTTAAAAAAAAAAAAAAAGATTCCTTTTTTTTTTTTCC
>JAQZBX010109669.1:0-10442 GCA_029593785.1 Cabassous unicinctus
CTTTGTACTATCTACCCACCATCCCATATCATTACAGAAAATCTTGATGTCCAAGACAGGTGTGTTGGTAGAGAAATAACATTACAAATATTCCATTTATTATTTTATTTACATGTATTTTGGAATATAAGTCAAGTTGCATGTAATTTAGTTTCATTCTTATACCAGAGAGTCTGAAAACCAGAAGTTGTCACTGCTAAGTCTAAAATTCAACTAATTTTCCTGAAAAGAATAATAAGGGTATAATTCACAATCCACTATCACATTTGATAGACTCTCTTTTTCACTTGTACTTCCTTCCATCACCCTATCTTCACCTCTACCACACTCTCTAGCCTGGTTCTATTCAGAGGTTGAGTAAAATCAAAGCTGAGTTGAAAACCTGGTTATAATATGCACTCCTTACATAAAAATATTATTTTTTTATCACTGTTGTTAACTAAAGTTGAAAATAAAGCAAGTACTATATACATGGGAAAATACACATAATAAAAATAATGGATGACAGAGAGAACTATTTTAATAATCTTTCAGAAAATGTAACAAATGTAACCAATGTTAAAAATAATACAATTATAGAAAAAATTCTATCATCAATAGCATCAAGTGTTCCACACCAATAGAAGATGTTGATGATGAAGTGGTGTATGGAAATCCTGTATTTTTTGCATGATTGTTTTGCAAACTCAAAACTTCTCTAGTAAAAATTCATATTGTAGATGGAGGGATTGCACTAGTTTTTTTTCTATGATGTCAGCTCAATTTCAACATTTCTACCCATGTAAAAAATTAGTAAAATATCCAAAAATTTAGGGTGGTTTTAGCCAGAAGATTAGCAGTGGGGGTGGTGAGGTATAGTCCAATTCTGAATATACTTTGAACACCCCACAGTATTGGTAATGGCATACATGTTGAGTGTGAAAACAAAAGAGAAGATAAGGATGAATGTGTGGTGTTTGGCCCTGATATTGGTAAGAAACGAAATGACAGGAAATAGATGAGCAATTTTTGGAAGTGTTCGATTGGATTTAGTCAAGTACAGTCATATATACAGGTCTGGAGCCCAGAGAAGAGGTATGAACTAGAGATAAAAATTTGGGAATTATCAGCACATAGACGTGGTTTTAAATACAAGGCTGGGCGAGAGCATCCTGGGGATAAGGATCGAAAGAAAATGTAGCAGATCTGAATGCTGCTCCTTGGGCCAATTCTGCATGTAGAAATGAAAGAAATGAGAAGCAAGCAGTAAAAAAGCTGTAGAAAGAGCTCACAGTGAGGTAGGAGGGAGGAATGCCAGGTGAGTGTGGTATCATGGACATCATGTGGAGAAAGGGTTACAGGCAGATGAAAGGATGTCAGTGCTCTCTGGCCCTTGAATGAAAATAGAAAATATGTCACAGAAGGAGTGAAATCATGATATGCCTCAAGTTCTTTATGTACATAATTTTTCAAAAGCAGTGTCTAGTAAATGTTCAGAGATATGAAAGGAATAAGGGGGAAATGGAAATACAGAAAAAAAATAACAATGTCTACAGATTTGGAAGTATTTCCCTGTAACAAATTATGTGTATATGTTCAAGGACAAAAGTTAATCTAACATCTCTCTAATCTCTTTCTTAAAATAAATCCAAATAAACACTCAATGATGGTTCAAGCATCAGACGTGTTTTCCTTTCTTAACAACCCTTACACAATTGTCCTTTTCTCACAATTTAAAAGAAAAGCCCACTTCTCACCTTTCTTCAGTTAATCTTTTATACATTGATTTAAGGTGTTAAACCTTATGCAGCACCAAAGAGACTACTCAAAATATTGATGATAATTGCCTCACTTACCTACGGTACCATAACCAACTCCAGTCTTCTTTTTCAAAACTGTATTTCCCAGGCAATTTTTCTTGTTATTTTTTTTTTTCATGAAAAAGCAATTTCCACATTGTAAAATGTAAAACATTACTTGTAAATGTGCAACATGTGTTGTAGACAGCATTGTTTATTAGGGGTGTAAATGCATTAATAAGGATGGTATATAAATTTGAACCAATATAATAGAAGGTATAGATGAAAGCTCCAGAAAATTACTCAATATAAAGATCCTGGCCTGCCACCAATTTGGAAACATTATCTTTCTGGGTCTGTCTAATGGGTCTACTAAGTGTAGACTCAGTAGAAATGCTGAGTCTACTGTTTACAGGCTGGGTCTACTGTCTGTCTATTGGCTGGGTCTACTGGCTGTAGATTACTTCTTCTATGTAATGAAGTCACTCTGACCCACAGCTTATTTGGTAGCTAAAGGACAATTGTGAGTAAATGGCCACTTTGATGGTCCTACTGTGTACAAACAGCAGTCTAAGGCAGTCAGTTAAGGGACTGACCTAACAATGAGAACAAAGTAGTGCTTGCTCATTCCCTTGCTGTCAGCTCTGGGTTGTTTTTTTTTAATTAATTGATTGCGTAATTCACTTGTATCTGAATTGATTCATTTCTTCAATAACTTTTAGAATAAGAACAAATGTGGAATTCTAGGTAGATGGCATCTGAGTATCTCAACTCTCACCCAAAAACAACAGAGGAATGGCAAAAAATCTGTCGAATGGAGCTGCTTTGGGGATCTGTAGCCCAGGAGAGTGGTACTCATCATCCAGGAGGGAAAGGGACAGTGAGACAAAAAGGCCAAAGGAAAACTGTGAGTTACTCACCCCTGTGGCTGGAACAGCACATATCCTCCACCATGAAGGCAGATAGCCTCAGTAATCCCCTGGATCACTGCAGCCAATTGAGAAAGAATAGAATGTCTTCCTCCCTGGGAGTAAGGGGGACTAGAGGAAGGCAGAGTATGGTTACTCTGCAATGAGATCAGCTTGCTGAGCCCTCTTTGAATGTCAGCTGTAGCCAGACCAGCAAGTGAAAAGAGAATTATAGGGGTAGGGGAGTATGGTGGGTGGAACAGAGTGGAAAAAATAAAATAAAATAAATAAAATAAAATGAAAGTAAAATAAAGTAAAGTAAAAATAAATAAATAAATAAAAATTCCAGCCAAAGCTGAAATGGCTCCAGGGAGAGGGTAGGTCGGATTTGATCAAGCAGGTTGTCATACACATTGGCTCTGGGAGAGAGAGGAAATAATTCAGTGAGGGGGTAGGCTAACAGGGGCCTAACAGCCCTGGAGAGAAGGAAGCCAGGAAAGATGGCCAGCAAACTGAGGAGATAGAGGGAGGGAATAGCCAGATAAGCTTTCAGAACCCAACCCAAGCTGCAGTGTGGTTGTAACCCAGTGGAAGAATGTCTGCCTCATATATACTAGGTTTCTGGTTCAATTCCTAGTACTGCTGAAGAGAAGGGATTCAGAGAGTTATCCAACAGCTTTTGTTAGGTATTTTGTTGGCAAATTGTGAAAGGGAACTTATAGCCTGAGCTTTTTTGGGGGCAGAAGGATTTTTGATTTGTTATTTCAGTTTGTTAAAAATTATTATTTTTCATTTTGAAATTTCCTATTTTTATTTATTTATTTTTATTCTTCAATTTATTCTCTAAAACCATGTACTCTACCTTGGAAGGGAGGCTGCAGGGTGATTGATTAAGGAGAACTGGCACCCTGAAATAGTTCCTAGTAGCCTAAGTGGGAAGACTGTTTTTCCTGGGTTGTTTTTTGTAATTTATCTTTCTTTGCTTCCATTTTTTTTCTTTTCCTTCTTTTTTCTCCTTAGTGTCTTCATTCCTTTCCTTTCTTTTATTTTTCCCTCTTCCATTGCTTTTCACTCATTCTACCTTCTCTTGTTTGGTCTTTTTTTTTTTTTTTTTTTTTTTTTTTTTTACTTCTTTTTTCATATTTATTTCTTTCTATCTTTTTTCTTCTTTTCTTCTAGTTTCATTTTTAATTCCATTTTTTTATTCTTATACTTGGTATTTTTTAATGATTTTTCAATCATTGCCATTAATTAATTTTTCCTGACCTTTTTATCATTTCTTTTTAAAAAATTATTACTATCATTCTTTTTCCTTCATCTATACATCCTTTCTATTGTCTTAAATTGCTTTCAGGAAAACATGGACAACTATAAGTATATAGAATAAGTGGAACCAAGTATCAAAGAGGAAACTTAACAGAAAACAAAACAAAATAAAACTCTAGTGTAGAAAAAGAAGCTAACCGTCTGAATAAGCCCATCAAGATAAATAAACAAATGCCTAGACAGTAGAAAAAAAATTCCAAAACATACTAAGAAACAGGAAGACACAGCCCAGTTGAATAAATAAACTAAAAACCGAGAGGAATAGCATAATGCATAACAACTACTCAAGGATGTCTAAACCAATATCATAAATCAACTTAATGGAGTGGAAGAAGAGATAAAAGATTTTAAAAAGACACTGGGGAAACATACAGAAGAAATTGTAAGCATATGTAAAGAAAATAACAGATCTGATGGTGATGAATAGCATAATGCAAGAAATCAAAACTACACTGGAAGGATATACCAGGAGATTTGAACAGGCAGAGAAAAGAATTAGTGATGTCAAAGTTAATACATCTGCAATTACACAGGTAATAGAACAGACAGATAAAAAGATAGAAAAAAATCAGCAGGGCCTTAAGGAATTGAATAACAACACAAAACACACAAACATATGCATTATAGGCATCACAAAGGGAGACGAGAAAGAACAGGATTCAGGAGTGTTGGAGGAAAAAATGGCTGAAAATGTCCCAACTCTTTTCAGAGACGTGTATGTACATGTCTAGGAAGTGCAGTGCATTCCAAACTTTATAATCTTAACAGTTCTAACATGAGACATATACTTATCAAATTGTGAAATGCTAAATATAAAGAGAGAGTACTGAAAGCAGCAAGAGAAAGAAGCTTCGTCACATACAAGGGAAGTTTGGTTAGATTAAGTGCTTATTTCTCATCTGAAACAATGAAAGTGAGAAGGCAGTTGTATGACGTAGTTAAGATGCTAAAAGAAAAAAAAAAACTGCCAGTTAAAATTCTATATCCAGCAAAGCTGGCATTCAGAAATGAAGGAGAGTTCAAAATATTCACAAATAAACAGAAATTAAGAGAGTTTGTCAATAAGTAACCCACTCTTCAAGAAAAACTAAAGGGATTTCTGCAGGTTAAAAGGAAAAAACAAGAAAGACAGGGTTGGAAGAGAGGGTAAAATTAAAATTATTAGTAAGAACAACTAAAAAGATAAAACAAGAAACAAAAAAGTATATTACATATATAAATCCAAAGAAAATATGGCTAGTGGAAGTACTGCCTTAAGAGTAATAATGTTGAGTGTTAATGGATTAAGCTCTCCAATCAAAAGACACAGATTGGCATATTATATAAAGAAGTATGACCAATCAATATACTGTCTATAAGAAACTCATCTTAATCCCAGGGATACAAGGAAGTTGCAAGTGAATGCCTGAAAACAATTTTACATGCAAACAATAAGCAAAAAAGGGTGGAAGCAGCTATACTAATATCAAACAAAATAAACTTTAAATGCAAAATATTGTAAGAGACAAGGAAGGACAATATACATAAATAAAAGGAGTAATATATGCAGAAGAAAAACAATCATAAATATTTATGTAACTAACTAGGGTGTCCCAAAATACATGAAGCAAACATTGAAAAAACTAAGGGGAGAAATAGATGCCTCTACTAATATAATGGGGGACTTTAGTACACCATTGTCATCATTAGACAGAACATCTCAACAGAGGATCAATAAAGTAACAGAGACCTTGTTTAATACATTAGAGGACCTCGACTTAATAGACATGAACAGAACACTACACAGAAATAAAGAACTAGACAGAAATAAAGAAATACATTCATCTCATGCACACATAGGTCATTCCCCATGATAAACCTCATGCTGGGTCATAGAACAAATACCAACAAATTCAGAAAGATTGAAATTATCAAAGTAATTTCCCTGACCACAATAAAAATTCAGAAATAAGTAACTACCTTGAAAAGAATGAAAATGAGAACAAAACACATCAAAGCATATGGTATGCAGCAAAAGCAGTGCTGAGAGGGAAATTTATAGACATAAATGCTTATATTTAAAAAGAAGAAATAGCTAAAATTGAAAACCTAACTGCAAACCAGGGGGAACTAATAAAAGAACAACAAACTGATCCCAAAGCAAGTAGAAATAAGGAAATAAAGATTAGAGCAGAAATAAATGAAATTGATAATTAAACATAAACATTAGAAAAAAATTAATGAAATCAAAAGCTGATTCTTTGAGAAAATTAATAAAATTGGCACACTCTTAGCTATACTAAAAGAGAAAAAAAGAGAGAAGATGCAAAATACATAAAATAGGAAACTAGAGAGGAAATATCACCACTGATCCCACAGAAATTAAGATTATCTTAAGAGGATACTTTGAAAAATTGTATGACAACAAAATGAATAACTTAGATGAAATGAACAAGTTTCTAGAAACATACAAGAAGCCTACATTGACAAAAAAAGAAATTGTGAATTCAACAGATCAATCACAAGTAACGAGATTGAAATAGTCATCAAAGACCTCCCAAGTAAGAAAAGCCCAAGACCAGATGGCTTCACAGGTGAATTCTACCAATCATTCTGGAAAGAACTAACACCAGTCTTGCTTAAATCTCTTCCAAAAGATATAATTGGAGGGAACAATGCCTTAATAATTCTATGACACCAAAGATACTGTAATACCAAAGACACATAAAGATGCCACAAGAAGAGAAAACTACAGACTAATCTCTCCAATGAATCTGGAAGCTAAAATCCTCAAGAAAATACTTGTTAATTATATTCAACAATACATCAAATGAATTATACACCATGATCAATGAGTTTCATCAGTGGTATGCAAGGATGGTTCAACATAAGAAAGTCAATGTAATATATCACATTAAGTGATAGCAAGAAAAAAAATAACATAATCATCTCTATTGATACAGGAAAAATATTTGACAAAATTCTACATCCTTTCTTGATAAAAACATTTCAAAAGATAATGACAGAAGGAAATTTCCTCAACATAATAAAGTGTATATATGAAAAACCAACAGCTAACATTGTATTCTATAGTGAAATGCTAAAGACTTTCCCTCTAAGATCTGGAAGAGGACATGGATGTCCACAGTCACCACTCTTACTTAACATTGTGTTAAAAGAATTTGCTTGAGCAATAAGGCAAGAAAAGGAAATAAAGGGCATCGAAATTGGAAAGGAAGAAGTAATATTTTCATTATTTGTACAAGACATGGTCCTATACATAGAAAGCACTAAAAAATCTATAAGGAAGATCTTAGAGCTGATAAATGAGTTCAGTAAAATTGATGGATATACGGTCAACAAGCAAAAATCAGTAGCATCTCTGTAAACAAATAATGAACAATCTGAGAAAGAAATCAAGAAAAAAAATACCATTTACAATAACAACTAAAAGAATCAAATATCCAGGAGTAAAGTTAACTAAAGATGAAAATGAGGAGGATCGTCGGAAGATGGTGACAGGCTAACAGGCAAAGCTCAATATTCTCACAAAAACACTGGAAAAAGAGCCAAAAACTAACAAAGGGACCTACTTTGGGAGTCAGCAGACAAGGACAGTGCTACGCAACCCCAGGAGGGTGAGGGACAGAAAGATGAAGAAGTCACAATGACAAGCTGTGAGTTACCAAATCCGTTGGCAGCCAGGAAGGGCTTTCCTCCCTCACCCCCAAGATATTAAGCTGGGGTAAAACCCCTGGCTCACTGCAGCTGATTGAGAGTAGAACAGACATCTTCCTGCTTGACAGCAGTTTCAGGTGAAAAGGGAGGGAGAATCCAGTGATTTTCTTCAGTGAATTTTTCCAGAAGACCCTGATTTGAAGCTCTGCTCTCGATATTCAAAACAGGAACACAGAAAGCAAAGGCTGAAATATATCCATAGAAAGGTGTGCTTATGCACACCATCTGCTGGCTCTTTTGGAAATTGTATGAACAAAATCTGCTAAAGGTACTCTCTGTTTTCTACCCCAGGGAGAAAATCTCCACCCCATTAGTGAGTCCCTGGCCCAATTTTGATAACTTAAACCAGGGAATTTTAACGACCTAGAATAAGTTGAACCAAATATCAAACAAGAGCTGTGGGCGGGGGCGGGGGGGGAGAACAATAAGCAAGAGAGATAAATTGACCATCAGAGAAAATTCACCAATTCAGATACCTAGACATCAACCAAAAATTACAAGCCATAATAGGAAATAGGAAGAGATGATCCAACCAAAAGTATTAACCAATTATCCTGAAGAGATACAGGACTTAAGACAATTAATCAGTGATAATCACATGACTTTCCCAAATCACTGCAAAGAATATAAAGAAAATATGACTAAAGAAAGAAGGGATATTAAAAAGACACTGGGTGAGCATAAAGAACAATTTGAAAGTCTGCTAAGGAAATAACAGACTTTATGAGAATGAAAGACATGGTGGATGAGATTAAAGATACATTAGATGCACATAAGAACAGATTTGAATTGCTCAAAGATGGAATTAGTGATTTCAAAAACAGAAAAGAGAATGGAAAACATGGAACAGAGTATCAGGGAAATGAATGGCAATGCAAACTGCACAAACATTCATGTTATCTGTATCCCAGAAGGAGAAGAGAATGGAAAAGGGGCAGAAAGTATATTTGAGGAAATCATGAATGAAAACTTCCCAGCACTTATGAAAAACATAAATATCAATATCTAAGAAAGACAGAATAAATCTGAATAGACCGACTGTGAGACACAAACTACTCAGAATGACATATATCTGAGATAAAGAGAGGATTCTGAAAGCAGCAAGAGAAAAGCAAAGTATCGTATATAAGGGAAATTTGATAAGATTAAGTGCCGACCTCTCATCAGAAATTGTGGATACGAGAAGAAAGTGGTATAGTGTATTTATGTTACTGAACAAAACTGTCAGGCAAGAATTCTGTACCTGGCAAAACTGTTCTTCAAAAATCAAGGTGAGCTCAATGTCTTCACACACAAATAAAAACTGATAGAATATGTTACCAAAGATCAGAATTAGAAGAGATATTAAAGGGAATGCTGCATCCTGAAGGGAAAAAAGAAGGATGAGAAATTTGGAGAACAGTTTAGAAATGAAGATTATTAGGAAGGGCAAACTCAAGGGCAATAAGACAGACAATAGTATGAAATAACAACTGAAAGCCAGTAGGCAATATAGATGAAGTAACTAAAGCGTTTACAGTAATAATGGTAATAACATTGAATGTTAATGGATTGAACTCCCCAGACTGTCTGTATACTGTCTACAAGAGACTCACCTCAGAGATAAGGACACAACATGGTTGAAAGTGAAAGGTTGGAAAAAGATATACCATGCAAATAGTAATCAAAAAAGATCTGGTGTCAATACTAACATTGGATAAAATAGATTTTAAATGAAACCTTTTATAAGGGATGAAGAAGGTCATTATATATTAATAAAAAGGGGCAAATGGCCAAGAAGAAATAAGTATAAAAAATGTATTTAAGTACATGAATAAATATTTGCACACACTGGCAATATTGAAGGGTGAAATATACATGTCTACAGTAATAGTTGAAGACATCAATACACCACTTTCAGCATTGGATTTGGACAGAGGATAAATAAGGAAACAGAGAGCTTAAATAATATGATAAATGAACTAGATCTAACAAACATTTATAGAGCATTATACCCCGGAACAGCAGGAAACACATTCTTTTCTGGTGCTCAAGGATCCTTCTCCAGGATAGATCATATGTTGGGTCAAAAGAGAGTTCTCAAAATTTTTGAAAAGATTGAAATTATGCAAAACACTTTCTCTGATCATAAAGGAATGAAGCTGGAAATCAATAATGGATGGAAAAAAGACATAAAGGATAAAAAGGAAATAATGTATGGAAAAAAGGAAAATTTCATAAATACATGGAAAATAAACAACACATTCATAAATAATTAATGGATCAAAGAAAAAATTGCAAGAGGATTAAGTAAGTATCCTGAAATGAATGAAAATAAGAAGACAATATATCAAAAGATATGGGAGTCCACAAAGTCAGTACTAAAAGGTAAATTTATAGCCATCAATACTTACATTGAAAATGAAGAAAGAACTGAAATTGAAGGCCTAACTGCACACCTGGAGGACCTAGAAATAGAAGAACAAACTAATCCTAAACCAAGCCAAAGAAAAGAAATAGTAAAGATCAGAGCAGAAATAAATGAAATCAAGAACAAAATGAAACTATAGAGAGAATCATCAAAACCAAAAGTTGGTTCTTTGAGAAGATCAGCAAAAACTTAGCTAGACTGACAAAGAAAAATATAAGATACAAATAAATAAAATCAGAAATGAGAGGGAGGATATTACCAATGGCCCCACAGAAATAAGAGTGATCATAGGAGCATACTATG
>JAQZBX010109670.1:0-10436 GCA_029593785.1 Cabassous unicinctus
CTCACCTAAAGGCCTATTTCCTCATCATTGCTTAAACTTCAAAGGCTCCTCATTACCTACAAGCTAGAGCTCCCAATCCTTACTAGAGCATTCAAGGTCCTGCATACAAACTGGCCCCCAACATTTTTTCTCTACACTAATTTGCTCTTTCAGATTGACTTCATTACTATACAGCCTTCCACTTCCGCAAAAATTCTCTTGCCCACTCATAGCTTTTTCCTTTCATGCTAATTCTCCTTCCTCTTTTCTTCCCCACAGCTTTTTAACTCAATTCTCTCAGCCCTACCACCACCACCCAGCCAGATCACTGTGCAAATTAGACCATATAAAAAAATAATGGGATTACTGTTCTAGTCTCCCAACTGGGTTGTCCACTTCTGTCTTTCCACCTACAGTCAAATCTCAACATAGCAGCCAGAAAATCTTTTTAAAATGTGGGTGAAGTTACGTTATCTTTTGCTCTGAACCCTCCAGTGGCTTCCATCTGCTGAGGAATAAAAGCTAGGTCTTTAAAGTGACCTGCAAGGTCACAGCTGTTATGGGCCATCCGTCCCCCATCTGATTCCACCTCCTACTGCTTCCTCCTTGCTGTGCCTCAAACAAGCTAAGCTCACTCCTGCCTCTGGGTTTGCACTTTTGTTCTTTTTGTTCTTTCACTTTTTGTTCTTTCTCCTCCCCCCCCTCCCCCCTCCCACCCCTCCCAAGGACATGTGGCAATGTCTGGAGACTTTTTTAGGTGTCACAACTGGGGAGGAGGAGCTACTGGCTTTTAGTGGGTAGCAGCAGCCAGGGATGCTGCTAAGCATCCTACCAAGGATAGGACAATGAATTATCCCACAGCAGTGAATTATCTGGCTCCAAATGTCTATAGTGCTGAGGTTGAGAAACCCTGCTTTGTCTAAAATGCCCTTTTGCCCCTCATAGCCACTTAACTGTCTGCTCCCATTCTTCAAGTCTTTGCTCAAATGGCACCTCTGTGAGGCCCTCCCTGATCCCAAACACTCTCTAGCACCTGCCCTGCTTTACTTTTCTCCATAGCACTTATTACTCTCTGAAATCCTATATATTCTACTTTTTAAAAATTGTTTTTCTCTCCCCAAGAGATTATGAGCTCCATGAAAGCAGGTATTTTTGCCTATTTTGTTCACTTTTGTATCCCAAGCACCTAGAACAGTGCCCATCACACAGCAGGTGTTCAGTAACTGTATTTGTTGAATGAATGAATTTCTGACATGTATGTACCACTCAGTAGTCTAAGAGTTTACTTGTACTAAATCTTTAATACAACAGCGTGAGGAAGATACAACAGTATTATTCTCACTTTAGAGAAGGAAATTAGTCCTCACAATTAATAAATGGTAGAACTAGAATTAGAGCCAGGCTCTTAATCTTAGCGGAATAACTGAATTGTGAACTTTCTGACCAGTTGTGAGTTTGTATAATTTCCTACTGAATACAGTATTTATTCACATCTGGAATCATTTTTGACTTATGTTTTTGAGTACTTAAAATGATTCACAATTGGATAGTTTTAATTTTTTTTAAGCCAAGGAGTGAAATCCTTTTATGTTACATATTCAAATTAGCCTAGGTTTTTATCACTACATTTTATACAGTGTCAACATTTGGTGAACTATGCATGAAGTATCTGGAAACATATTCATTTGGATTTCTCTTGTATAAATATTGTTCCCATCCCAATTTTCTCCCAATATAGATTACAATTTTTTTTTTTCTTTCCTCTGTCATTTGATTTACCTAACACTGGTGAGGTGACCCAGTGTAGTAAAGCAGAGTCGTTAGGAAAACTATCTTAGGATCACACAGCCTAGGTAATCCCAGCTCCACCACTTAGCTGTGTGACTTTGGGGAAAGTTACATAAGGTCTCTGTGCCTCTGTTCCCTCAATTGCAAAATAAGGATAACAATAGTACCTATTTCACAGGGTTGTCATGATGATTAAAGGAGTTACTATTTGTAAAGATTTGAAAGAGTACCTGACAAAAAATAAGTGTTTAAGAGGAAAAAAAAAACAACAGCCCACCACTAAAATTGAGGTAGAGAAATATTACATAGTTCTTGACTACAGGAAATTACAATCAGGTTGGAGAAGTATGAGCCCATTGGCTCATCCAGTCACAACAAACCTTATACCCCTTCAGAGATGAGAAAAAAGAGTCAGAAGATAAGAAACATGTGTAGGTTTCAGACTCTTCCCCCATTTATATATACTGGGTACATCCTACGTATCAGATACTGCTGGACCTGTGGAACTAGACAGACCAGGCCTGCTGTGCCTGAGTGTGCATGGAGAAGGCTGGAGTACAGGTATTACTATACCTCCCATGGGCAAGAGAAGAAAATTCTGCTGGATACCTCTGATCAAATCATTTTAGTTCTTTAGCTCTCCATAGGATGTTTGTTCAAATTAAGATAATTTCTCAACTATTCAAAGCCATAACACGCTTTTGTTCTAACTCTTTCATGTGTTAGGAAGAACATGTAGAGCATAATATACCAGATGATTTGCTTCTTCACACCCACACCCACACACACACCCTGCATTTTTCAAGTACCCCAGCTTCCTTTGGAGGAAGGCACCCATGAGGCAGCCAGCCCGCTCAAACAGGAGACTCTCATCCTCTACAGACCCAGCCTTGTGGGCACGTGTCCATCCTCCCTCCCAGGAGGCCGATGGTGACATGTCTGTGAAATAAAAAGTGGAAAAGACAAAGTAAACAAAACCTGACACACAGATTTGCCAGATGATAGAACAAGTAGAGACTGAATACGATTTAAGGAAGAGTATTAAAAGAAATAAAATGTGATGATTGCCATATTTCATTGAATATATTTACATTACATTTTATTTGCCTCACTTGTCTATTAACATTTTTTTCTACTGAAATTATGAACAAAGGTTTTTATTTTATTTCTCCTTTAATCAAGCATGAAGTCAAATGTTAGAAAATTACCACTTGCAATTAAGAAAAGGATAAATCAACCTGGAAATATCTTTCAGCTTAGCAAAATATTTTTACTCTGAAATTAAATACCATTTGTCATTGCTATTGCACATAGAGGTTTTTACTAGTTGTAAAAGTGCTCTTTATGTCACCCTTCTGTGTCTCTAATGAGACCTGCACAGGGGACTAAATAATAGAAAATATGTCATTACTGATTGTTTCTCTGTGTTCAAGAACAGTTAGTCCAGTCCTGGGCAAACCCTAGGGTTTGGATTTCATGCTGGGTTTGTACTGTGTTGTTCACTTGCCCTGAGGTGTGGTTCCAACCACAGAGAACACTAAGTTTGCCTGATAGCCCACAGGGTAACTTGTGCATTTTTGCTTTTCTTTCCAGAAGAACCAGAAGGAGTCAGTTTTGTGCACTTCCTTGCCTAACTAGGCATCAGGGGAATTTAGTTAACTTAAATAAAGAAACCAACCTTATTAGTTTTCTGCTATAACAAATTACCACAAATTGAGTAGCTTAAAAACAACATAAATTTATTGTTTTACAGTTTTGTGGGTCAGAAGTCTGACACAAGTCTCATGACTAAAAGCAAGGTACCGGAAGGGCTTCATTCCTTTCTGGAAGGTCAGGGAAGGATCCATTTTCTTGCTCGCTTGGATTGGTGGCAGAATTCAATTCCCTGTGGTTATAGAACTGAGCTTCCTATTTCCTTCCTCTATCTTCAAGGCCAGCAATGGTGAGTCAGTTACTCTCATCCTTCAAATCTCTTCTTCCATCTCATCTCTCAGACCCATATGCCTTCCACTTCTACTTTTAAGGACTCATGTGATTAGACTGGGTCCACGGGTATAATCCAGGAAAATCTCCCAATCTCAAGGTCTGTAACCTTAATTACATCTGCAAAATCCATTTGGTCATATTAAGTTAACACCACAGATTCTGGATATTAGGGCATGGACATCTTTGGGGAGGGGGCATTATTCTGCATACCACACCCCACTTAGATGGTGGATCCATAACCAGCCTTAAGGTCCCTGGAAAGAATGAACATGCTGAGATCGGACAGCTAGTGTGGACCTTTCACTCACATTGACACCAGACCAGGTTAGAGTATAGGCTTAAGGCAGAGGCCCCAGAGCAGAAGCCCCAGCTCTGAGCCCCGACTCCATTATTTGCTATGTGATCTGGGGAAAGTTCTAAACCTCCTAAAGCACCACTTTCCTCAGGCTATGAAATGAGGATCATGTTAGTATTTACCTCATGGGATTGCTGGAATCAATGAGATACTCTGTGTAAGCACTTCATAGAATGCCTAGCCTCATGAGTGCTGAAGAAATTTTAGCTAATACAAAAGACATGTGTAAATGAAGTAGACAGCCACTGTGTTGATGCCTAAAATTCCACCATCTTGTCTCATTCCTTTGATTCAAGGATTTGGTATCTGTGAAAATCAAAATATTCTAGGAGAAATAACAGCACATTTTTTATCAGTAACTTGTACTATGGGAGAGAAGGAGGAAAATGAAACTGAATATTGAGCACCAATTTTGTGTTAGGCAACTTGTGTATGTGAAGAAGAATCTGAGGGCATATTTTGGTAGGGTGAGGGATTACCAGGCACCTGAGGCTTAAAGGAGTAGGTTTCCCAAGGTTCAAAATAGTGAAGTAAAATTACTTGTTTCTTAGTTTTGTCTATAATCTTGGATTAGTCGATGGCCAGGGAAAATGGATTCTCCAGGTCTGCACAGATTGGACAAGGCACTGACCTCACAATGCATGACAGCTCAAAGTTAAGCTGTTCCCTAACACGCAGCCTGCTGATTTATCAGCTCTTTATCACATAGCTGTCTCTAAATACTTCCCCTCTCTCCCTGTTCTCTTTCAATCATTTTTGGATGTGTTTTGGCCCACAGTCCTCCAGCTCTTAGACTTCAATCATGCTATGACCACACAAGTTGACCCAAGGACATGCCTCTTATTTTAAATACATAAATAACTTTTGTTTTATTCTGAGCTCTGCCATACAGTTAGGGGAGAATAACTTGGCCCCATAGCCTTTTGCTTATTGCTTAAGGTGGTCTCTAAAATGAATGCTGATTCATATTTCTAGTTAGCTAATATTGGGATATTTGGAATGAAGTTTTGGTGACAGGCTTGATTTTTTTCATACCCTACTTTCTAACAATTCTATCAGTTATCATCATAACAAAAGCACCCTGATGAAAATGCGTATTAGTCTAAAAAATCATGATGTATACTGTCTCCAGAGAGCACCAACTGTTATGTGGGTTATCTTACTCAGCTTTATAAAGTTCACTGAAAGTAACAAGTGAGCCTCTAACTAGATTCTTCTCATGATCATTCTTATGCAAACAGTTCAAACTTGGAAACATCCATAGTTGTAACTATAACTTCTACTTTTGAAAAGTAGTAATTGAATTTATGTTTAACCAAATATACCAAGTGTGGTTTGGAGCTATATGTACCCCAGACAACATACTTAATCCATTCCTCTGTGTGTGAACCCATTTTAAGTAGAACCTTTTGATGAGGTTATTCAGTTAAAGTGAGCCCATCCCAATCAGGATGGGTCTTAATCCTATTAATGGGATCCTTTATAAGCAGAATGAAATTCAAACAGAGGGGGAGAGGTCCACAGAGGGAGCTGCCAGAAGCTGAAATCAACGGAACCCAGAAGAGAAGAGAGAGATCAGGATACGTTGTCATTGCCTTGCCAGCTGACAAGCCAAGGACCAAGGATTGCCAACAGCCAGCCCCAGAATTCCACCGTCTTTGGGAAGAAAGCATTGTCTTGTTGATGCCTTGATTTGGACATTTTCTTGGCCTCAAAACTGTGAGCTAATAAATTCCCATTGTTTAAGCTGTGCCATTGCATGGTATTTGCTTGAGCAGCCAAGGAAACTAAAACACTAAGTATATATCACATGGTTGTATGTTTATAATCCCACATGCTGGCATATGAAATGTATTAAAGGAGGAGTCTCCATTTCTAAATTCTTTGGGAATTGCTTATTTCCTAGTTTTATCTAGGATCTTGGATTAATCTTTGGCCAACACAAGTAGATCCTTTGGGCCAGCACAGCTGTTGGTGAAGAAGTTGTATCTCTAAAATCTAAGGACCTTTATGCTTAGATGATTTGATATCAAGGTCACAGCTTTTACTTAATGTTAAACAATACCATGGTTTGGACTAGATGCCAAATACACTAAATAAGCCACAAAAAGGGAACACTTGAGTGCAAAATTAAGTGAAGAATAGGCAATTATTTTCATAAATTAAAACAGAAAAACAAGATTGGCTCAATTTCAGAGTAATCTTTTAAAAATAAATTACTTTGGAAGCAGCTGTAGCTAATGCGGTTGAGCGCCTGCTTCCCACATGGGAGGTCCTGGGTTTGGTTCCCGGTGCCTCCTAGAAAAACAACAACAACAACAAGCAAAACAAATGAAAAAACCAACTCAGGGGAGCTGATGTGGCTCAGTGGTTGAGTGCTGGCTTCCCACATACGAGGTCTCAGGTTTAATCCCTGGCCCCTGGTACCTCAAAAAAAACACAAAAACTTTTTATAGTTGCCTCATATTACTTTTTCTAATTTGTATTAATTTGGAAGAGAATAAAGAAAAAGATCACATTGTACTGATGTTCCGCATCCATTTATATAGAGAAATTTCTTTTCATTCGCCTTAGAATAAATCTACGCTGACAGGAAAGTGATGAATTAAGCAATTATCTAAGGATTTTACCAGTAAAAATGATTTGAATCATTACTTGGTATAGATAGCCTTGGGCTATGAACTTTCAACAGAGGACAATTGGACATGGGCAGATTTTTTAGGGTGATTTAGTTTGAGCCCAAGGAATGGTCAGTCAGTGTACTTTTTGTCAAGTGTAAAATTGATTTCAGAATGCATTCCTCCACCCCTTGAAATCCCTCTCCATTAATATTGGATCTAATTATTTAGATTTAATTCATTAATGGCTTTACACTTATTGTCAGAAGACCAGTGAATCACTGGTATTTAATAACTAATATTGGGAAGCAGGTGTGCCTCAATGGATAGAGCTCCCGTTTACTATGCGGGAGGCCCCAGGTTCGTTTCCCAGGGCCTCCTTGTGAGGGCAGGCCGGCCCGCGCAGCACGGTGGGCTGATGCAGCAGGACCTCACAGCAAGGGGGAGATAAGCAGACACGGAAGAAACACACAGCGAATGGGCACAGTAAAACACAAGCAGCAAGGAGGGGATAAATAAATAAATAAATAAATCTTTAAAAAAACAAAACAAAACTAATATTCACTCATGTAACAGTTATTTTACTCTGCTAGGCATTAGAGATACATCAAGAGCAAAGATAGAGAAGGTCCAAGCTTCTGGATCTCACAGTAGATAATAGCCATAGCAACATTTAATATTTATCAATGAGGGTTTTAAAGAAACTCTTTAATATCTTAACCTAGTATTTACATTTTTCTCATCACTAAAGAGAAAACTATTTTCAATAAAAAACTTCTCAACTTAACTGTTTTTATCTTATGTCATTTGTTCTGCCCACACAAGTCACTCTACAGCTTATTGCAAATCCCTTTCAATTCTATCAGTTTTTCTCTCCCCTGTTCCCTAGATCTAGTAGGAGGTGGGGAGGGGATGACTTCATGGTTGAGCTATCATTTTGCTCCATTATATAATAAATTCATATATACTAAACCCACTGTTTCCCTCATCTCCCATTCTCCTGGAATTTCAACAGTGGTGTCAATTGTGAAATGGGCAGATCCAAGAGGAGTAGGAGAGAGCTAAATGTTGACTTGACCAACCATCAGAAGAAAATTATCTTTTTTCATTCTGTAGAGAGATATATAAAACTGTATAGACTTTTTTTGCTTTAATGCAAAATGTGTTGGCACTTAGCAATTGTTTGTTGTACTAGTGAACTGACATCTGTTAACAATGAGATTCTGGCATACCATCCCACATGAGTAATTCTGAGGAAGGGAAACCAGAGTAGTGTCCACCCCAAAATAGTCCTGGGACTGCAGCTTTGGGCAGAGCTATCCCTAGGCAAAACTGTGTGGTGAGTAGAATCTGTTTATCCACTGACACATTCATTCTATACACATCAATATAGTGCCTCTGATATGCCCAGTATTATGCCTGAAAATGAACAAGATGCAATCCCTACCTGAAGAAATTTATAATTTTTAGCTCCGTTCTGTTGACCTTTTTGCCCCCTACACTCATCATATATCCAGTACCCTAGTATCCCTTGTTCTTTGCTCTCTTGAATATCTCCTGTTATCAAATTCTCTTTTTATTTAACTACAAGTTGGGAAGAAACTAATAGTTAATTCATACTAAGGTGTAAAAACTGCAATGGATTAATACATAGTATTCTATCTTCCTCAGGAGTGTTTGCATTTACAGATAAAGTAATCCCTTAATCTGAAGTAATGAGACCAATGGTAGAACTCCCAGCATTAAATAGTAATAGGGAAGAATGTTTCACTCCTGAGCGTATGTAATTTCCCTCCTACCATATATGGATAAAGCCATTCTGACTTTGAATCCTGAAATGTTCACTTTTAGAGATAAGCCCTAGCAAACCAATCTGATGATGTATCTTTTGTCCTCATAAAATTAGGCCACAACCTTTCCAGCAGTAAGGTACATGTCTATGATGAAAGAAAGGTTTTCAGTGCTTTTAAAAGTTTCCTCTATTATTCACTTATTCTTTCAACAAATTCTTGTTGAATGCCTATAAAATGCCACTCACACTGGTAAACAATAATTAAAATTCCTAATAGCAGTAGTAACACAAAACATAAAATAGATAAGCATATGTTTTGCAAGATATATGATAGATATATTTGAAGAAAACTATATAACCTGACTGAGGAACAGAAAAGACATGGGATATAGTGAATATTATAAATATGTTAATTTTTCCCAAATGTATCCAGAAATTTAACACAATCTCAACATTTTGGATTTGACAAAATGATTCTGAATTTTACTGGCAAGAATAAGCATGCAAGAATAGCTGTTAATATTCTAAAAAAGAAAAGTATGAGGTGAGCTTGCTTTACCAGATATAAAGTAATATTATTAAAACCATGGGTCTTGGTGCACCAATGGACAAATCAGAGAAATAAAACAGACATCAACATATGCATGAAATTATCATGTGAAAGAAATAGAGCGGTTTAAAAAAAAAACCCAAAACAAACAAACAAACAAAAAAACCCTAGGGGAGCAGATATGGCTCAATCAGTTGACCTCCCATATGGGAGGTCCCAGGTTTGGTTCCTGGTGCCTCCTGAAAAAAACAAAAACAAACAACAGGCAGAACAAATGATAAAACTAACACAGGGAGGCCAGTGTGGTCTGGGTTCAATCCCTGGCCCCATACCAAAAACAAAACAAAATACAAAAACAAACATACAAACAAAAATAACTGAAAGGCAAAAAGCAAACTTGGAAAAATATTTTTATGTGTAGTAGGTTGAATTAGGTATCCCAGATGAAAACACGTTCTCGTCTTAATCCGTTCCTGTGTGTGTGAACTCATTGTAGACAGGACCTTTTGAAGATGTTATTTTTAGTTAAGGTGGGGCCCAAGTGAATGAGGTTGGGTCTTAAAATGATTACTGGAGGCTTTATGAAGGGAAAGTCACGTGGAGGAGCAGAAGGTGGAAGTGTCAATGGAACCCAGAAGAGAAAGGAGAGGACATCCCCACGTGACATGTGACGGGAAAGCCGAAGAACCCAAGGATTGCCAGCTTTTGAGAATGCTACTGGCCCTGGGAGAAGGCAAGCTTTCTAGTCTCTTGGTGAGTCAGTTCCTCTCATCCTGTTAACTCTGAAAAATATGCAAACTACCAAAGAAAAGTGGGCAAAGTATATGAATAGGGTCATTGACAAAATAAGAAAAACAAATAGACAAGAAACAAGGGAAATGTGTTCAAACCCACTCAATTTAAAAAAACTGCTGATTAAAACAATGACATACTATTTTTCGCCTGTGGATGAAAAATATTGAAATTGATAATACCCAGGGCTGATGAGTGAAGAAAACATGTGCAAGCAATCAACATAATTTATGATACCAAAAGATTGGAAATAGCCCAAAAGCCCATATGTAGTTTGATAAAATAACCACGTAATGGAGTAGGAAAGGGAAATAAAAAACAGTGACTTAAATAATATTAATTGATATGAAAAGCTGTCCATTATATATAGTTTTATTAATTTCAGAAGTAATACAAGAATTGTTTTAAAATAAATAATGCGGGGAAGCGGGTGTGGCTCAGTGGATAGAGCCCCTGTTTACCATATGGGAGGCCCGGGTTCGCGTCCCGAGGCCTCCTTGTGAGGGCACGCAGGCCTGAGCGGTGCGGTGGGCTGATGCAGCAACCTCACGGCAGGAAGCGGGTGTGGCGCAATGG
>JAQZBX010109671.1:0-10441 GCA_029593785.1 Cabassous unicinctus
ACTCTCCTGTTACGTCATCATCTTGCTGTGTGGCTCGCGGGGCCTGACGGTGCACCCACGCGCAGGGCCTAGTGGCTCATGCGCCTTCTATATTTTCCTTTTTTAAAATTTTTACCGGGAGGTCCCGGGGATTGAACCCAGGTCCCTCCATATGGGAGATGGACGCCCAACCACCCAAGCCACATCCATCTCCCTGCTCTATCTCTTAAGGTTGACCAAAGATACCCAAAGTTACAGTCTTTTCCCATACAGGATGGTCATATAATAAATCAGGCTTAGTTTATCACCAGCATTCTAAAAACCACACCTAGAGGGAAAAACTAGGTCTGGGGACACATGCATGGTTTCTAATATAGCGAATGTTTAGCCTACCCTGATTATCACAAAATCAGGACAGCGAGAGTATTCGCATCATGATTGGCTTTTACCAACCAGGATTTACCCAAGTTAGATGGAGGAGGAGAGGACACTGGAACAAAATCAGGGCATTCCCAGCATGGAAGAAGGGGGCGCTGACTGCTGTCTAGGTAACCAAACGTGTCTGCCATATTGCCCTTCATAAAAGGCAGAGAATATCTGTTAGATTATCTAAAAGATCTTGAACTTATTCAAATCATTTTCATTTATAAATAAAACAGAATATGATCAAAGTACAGGCCAGCCTTTGTGTAGACATTTCTGCGTTTATCATAGAGGTTGTCCAGTTCAGCACTTCCCAAATCTTTGGAAACATCCAATCATTTGAGACTTCAGGGTAAATGCTTCTGATTTGAGACAAATAAGATAAACATACAATTCCTTAAATAAAACCTATCTCTACTGGCTATGAAAGTCATAGGAAGAAAATTCTCGGTGACGTTGTATCTTGTTTCTAATTTCTTCTGGGTCCAGTGCTTTGGTGGCTCCCATTATATATTAGAAAAACTAAGCCTCTCAGCAAGGAACCCAGAGGCCCTCCAGGATGGGCCACGCTGACTTTTTGGCCCAGCACTGCTGTCCCTATGAGCCCCTGGCTCTATAGCCAGATGGACCCACTTGCTATGTCTTGGGTACAAAATGCTCCTTACCTTTATTTTTGATTATTTGGCCTTTCACTCTTTGTCTATGTGGCAACCTCTACTCATCCTTCAAGGCCTAACTCCTTTATCACAGGCTTCCCCAGGCAGGCAGATTCTGTGTCTCCGCCAGTGTGCTGCCCCAGCACTGAAGCTGGAGCCATTAGCACTTGCTGTAACGACCTCCCCTGATGGACCATGAGCCGCAGGTCACTCTACTACCCTCTGTACCACCTGCTCTGCCAAGGACCTTGGCACATAATGGGGTTGGGGGTGATAAATCAATGGTCTCAAATGTAAGCTTAATGTTTTCATTAAAAAAGATCAGAGATCGCTTGATGGATGCATTACTTGTTGTTTTCCTTTAAGACATACACATTTGAGTCATAATCTGATCATTTATGAATAGATTAGTTTCTTGCAAATGGGCACATTTCTGCATATTCACCTTGACATATATCTACTAATGGCAGCAAGAACCATTAGCAAATTCATTATTTTTGAATCCAAGTTGCACTTCTGCTGCTAAGGTTAATTATTGATTTGTTTTATTCTGTGATTAAAACCATTAGCCACTATTAGCAAATGACGATGTTTATGCATGTTGGAATATCAGCTGGGTTGCATTTCATAGCAGGGGCTCAGGCTAAGTTAGTACCCTCCGGGACTGACGTCTAGTATAGTGATACATAAACTTGCTGAAGGTAACAAATGATTTTCCCTCTTGCAATAGAAGGATAAACAGAACCTGATTGCTTTTGCTAATTATTCTTCCTGAGTGCAGATGCAAGCTGCAATTTAGTTTCAGTTGACTTTGGCCCCTGCCCTTTTCTGATTTTGAATGACTAGAGACTCCTGAGCAGTTCCAGAGAGTGCAAAGCCCCCTGGCTCCAGTGCCTGCCGACTTGGCTGTTTAACTCTCCTCTGCCAGGCAGGTGGAATACGCTTGTTTTCTCTTTGAAATAGTTGGGAATGGAGCCTGAAGATCAGAACCTGACTTCACCGGGACCCATCTTCTGGCCAGTGAGAGGAGGACACTGCTCTTTGGAGGCCTCTCTGAGCTGCCTGTTCCCTTTCCAGCCTTGCCTTCCTCAAGGGAAGGTCAGCCTGAACGTGCCTGGCCCTAGACAGCCCAGGTGCTGAAACTCCTCCCCTCATGGAACATTCCCTCATTCCCTCTCTCACACTCTTTGGGCTTCTGGTAGATTGCGTTATGGACTCCACTTTAGACATGTTCTTAACCTTACTCCACATTTCTGTGGGTGTGAACCCCTTGCAGATAGGAATTCTTCAAGATGTTATTTTAGTTAAGGTGTGGCCCAACTGGATGAGGTTATAATGGGATCCTTCATAAGCAGAAGAAATTCGAACATAGTGAGAGAAAGCTTTAGGGGGGAGCTGGAAGCCCAAAGTCAGCAGGAACGCAGAAGAGAAATGAAAGGACATGGCCATGTGACAGGAAAGCCAAGGAACACTGAGGAATCCCAGCAAGCCGGCACCAGAATGCTGCAGTTTTCAGGGAGGAAGCAAGCCTTGCCATGATGCTAGGCTTTGGGGAGAAAGCATGGTCTTGCCAATGCCTTGACTTGGACATCTGGCCTCTGAAACAGTGAGTCAATAAATTCCTATTGTTTAAGCCAGCCCATGGTATGGTATTTGGCACAGAAGCCTTAGTAACCAAGACAGGTTTCTCAGGGCAGGCAAACTATTAGAATCAACCACCCCCAAATCTTAGGGGCTTAATATGTCACAGTCCAATGTGGGGTCACCAGTGGCTGGGAGATGGGAAGCCCTTTTCTACCAGTCACCAGGAACTAAGAATCCTTCCTTTTGGTGGCTCTTCAATATCCCCTAGGGTCTCCCACTGGGTCCTTTGTGACCATGCCTACAGTCTGGGAAAAGAGAGGCAGAGGATTGCATGGGAGGTTTTATGCATGACACCTGGTGGGGCACCCTTTGCTTCTGCCCATATTGGCCAGAACTTTCATATACCTAACTGCAAGGGAGGGTGGGAAACAGCCTGGCATCTCTGTTTGGTAAAAGAAGTGATAGGGTTTGTTAAAGAACTTGGCAGTGTCTGCTGGACTCTTCTTTGCTTCTTTCTAGCAAGTGAAGCTAACACTTGGGTTTTTCACACCTGGGTCACTTTCTCAGCTGGCCATCTCCTTCTTTGGTGTCACAAAGAAGCCTGGCTCATCCTTCTTTGAATGTTCTTCAGCTTTCTCCAGGCAAATGAAGGAGAAAATACAAGTATGATGAGATCCTGAGGGCAGTGACAGCCACAGGCCAAAGTTTCTGGAGATGGAGTCACATGTCATGGTTTCTAGCTCCCAACATGATATGAGGCACACGGTAAACATTTGTTGTGAGAATGATTGAGCAAATGAATGAAGGATTTTAGGTGAACCTCGGGTTCTTGTCATCTGACTTTGACATATATTCAGTTTAGAAGACTCACCTCTTTACCCTTTGCACAAACATTCCTGATTGTTATCTACAGTTCATCTTTCCCAGGGAGATGGTTCAATTAAGACAACTCAAAATGAGTCCCTGATTCGCAGGTACAGCTGACTGCACTCTGATTAACTTCCTATTCATCAGTCACATAGATATATGATGGGAATTACCAGGGCTGGCAGAGGGAGGGCAGGTGAGCTAGGAGGAGAGAGAAGTAGAGGCTGGAAGAACAGGGTTGTGGGGTACAAAGAAGATGGGAAAAGTGCCAGAAGAGGGCTGAGGGGGTCCAGAAAAGGGTTAGAAGTCCTGGCAGATAGCACGAGAAAGCATGCAGTCTTCTAGGGGATGCCGTTTTGATGCCTTAGCACTGGAGCGATTGGGTCTGTCATGACATTGAACTTTCTTATGATGTAAAAAGGAAACTAAATATTAGGTGGTGGGAAAAGCTGATGACTCAGAGGCTCCACAAAGAGCTTTTGAGGTCTTGACATCCAACATCCCTTCAGCTCCATGACCCCGGCGTCCATCTGAAAGCACAAGTGTGGACGGTGCTGCTTGCCCAGAGAGCCTGCTGCTCCCTTGTTGGGGGCTCTAATTGTCAGGAAGACCTTGCACGCTCTCAAGACTTCATTACCAAGATTATGCTGAAAACACTCCCACCCACACCTAAGTCCAGAAGTTTCTCCTGATGCGACAGCCCCACATCCCAATGTCTACCCAACATCTCTGCCGGCACGTCACAAGCAGCTCCAGCTGAACATGTAAAGAGCTGAGCTTTTCCTCCTCCCCCTGTGGCCCCCAACTCAGGGAGTGACATCACTAGCCATGCAATTCCCAGAAACGAGGGCATCCACTCTCACCTATTTATGATGGCCGATTGCTCCCCAGAGCCTGCCAATGCTACCCTCTTAGTCTCTCTCCACTCCTACGTGGACCATTGCCCCAGTTCCCTAACTGGCCTCCAGTCTTGCTCCATCCACCTTCTGCACATGTGACAAAGTGGCCTTTTTATAGTGACATTTGCTTAAGTGTTTGGCTCCCCATTGTCTTTAGCACAAAGATTGCCTGGACCCTCACGCCTGACTGCCGCTAATTTCTCTAACTTCATCTCTTGCCCATCTTTTTTTCACTCCATGTTCCAGTCATGTGGAATCTACAGTCCCCAGAAGACAGCATGCATTTTATCTCCATGCCTTTACAATTTCCTCTGTCTGAAACTCGCTTACCCCGCCCCACTCCCATGTACCACAGATGTGCTCATTTCCCACGATACTGGTTAGGCGTGCTTTCCTGATCTTTCAACGTGATACCCCTTTGCTCTGCTTTCATGACACTTTGGCTTATGTGGACTTATTATATTGTACTTCTCTGAATATTTCCTTCTCCATTTGTATTACCAAACTATCATGCCCTCTTTCATCTGGACTATTTTTATACCCGGCTTCATAACCAACCCTAAGCTAGACTTCTTGATCCTAGAGTTAACCCTGCTCCAATGTAAATGCCAGAGTCACTTCCCACTGCCTTTAGGATAAATTTTTTAAAAAAGCTTAACATGTTTTTCATGAACCTTTGTAATATCTCCTGTTTATTTCTCCAGTCATTCCTCTCCACTCTCCTTTTACTTTATGACTTTGAGCTACAAAAGCTGTAGATCCCTAGCAGTCCCCTGCTTTCTCTTGCCTCTGGGCTTTTGTCCATCCTGCTCCCTCTTCTGGAAGGATCCTCTCTTCCACTTCCCTTTTCCTCCAGCAGCTAATTACTGCTCACACTTCAGGTTAGACCTCATTTCCTTTGTCAAAAATCCCCTTAAGTCCCAAGAGGATGCCCACAGTACCCTGCTCTGTTACAATGGGCAAGAAAGGAATTGCATCTGACTCATCCTGTGTCACCAAGTCCAACATGGTGCCTGGCTTCAGCACTTAACCAGCAGAGTTGTCCAAGACCCCCTGCTCAGAAGAGCCCTATATTTGGGTTTATTGCTCTGTGGTTGCTGTCTTGAAATTCCTAATAATTTTATCTTTGAATTTGTATCCAATGGGACAATGAACATGTGGAAGTGGAGAGGCACTTGGAGATGTGACCTCTATGCAGGTTCACCTCCAACCATATCTCTGGGGTGGGTTCTCAGCCACCTGCTCCCCTGCCCCCACCCTGGGACCCCAGAAAAGAGTGCTGCACTGAGTCACGGGGTGGGGCTGTGGTCCCCCAGGAAGGTCTGCTCTCCCCGTGCAAATTTCCCCAAGGCAGGCCCATTCCAGTAAGGTGCAGGTCTCCTCCAACAGGGGCTTTGGCTCAAAGACTTCCATCAGTCTTGCTGAATGTTTTTTGGAACTGTACTGCAGTTGAGAGACAACCTGAGCAATGGAGGAAGAGAGGAAGAAGCTTTATTTCTTGCTTTTTGAACAGGTGGCCCCAACATTTTCATGTAGCAAATTATGCAGCATGTAGCAGGTGCTCAGGGATGGCTGAGTCTTGATCTTCTTAAATCTCTCTCTAATCCACCTACTTCCCTTCCCTTCTACTTACATGACCCTAATCCAGGACCAAGCTCCTCCCTTGGATTGTTTCTATAGCCCTTTGTTCATCCTTGTGTCCCTGGTGCCCAGCAGAGAGCTTATCACAGAGTAAATACATCGTGAATGAATGAATGATCTTTAAAATAGTAAGTTGTCAGTTCTGTAGATTAAAGTGCTTTTTTAAAAAAGCACCTCTGAGATATACGAGGGATATAAATATCCCTGGTAATTATTTAATTAATTCTGCACTCTGGTCTCTGCCAAGAGGTAGTGAAAGCCCTGGGCAAATCTATGGACAGTACCGCCCTGCCCTGGATTCCCAGGAGCTTTCACCTTTGGAGAATCCAGTTGCAGGAAGGAGATGCACAGCTGGGACCCACAGAACCTTCAAAGGTTGAAAGCTGATTCCGAAGCATCTGAATGACCAAGGGACAGAGTTTATGATCAGAAGCAAAGATCCATTAGGCCTTCAGTGATGTTTCTTGTAGGCCACATCTAGATAATAAAAGCTCTGTTGAAAGAAGGAAGTGATCTAGCCCAATAGCTTATATGTAAGAGAAAAGGGGTGTTGAGAAAGAGAAGGAGGCTTGATGGGAATAGGAAACTAAATATTAGGTACGTATGAGAAAATTGCTTCTAAGGAAATGTGCCTGCTGCCTGTGTGCTGGCTGGTTGATCCTATGCCACTCCAGCCTTACTAACAGTGCAGAAAAGTCTACTAGGCTGAGTTTGCTTTGCCTTCAAAGACCCATCACCCATCCTAGGGTTCCATTTAAGCAGATACAAGAACTTATGCCTGCCTATCACTGGGTTGGTGACTTGCTCTAATGCTTCAGTGGCTCTTAACATTGGGCAATGGCCAGGAAATTCATAGTTATGATTCCCACAACAGCACATACTATTGCAGTCCCATTCTGCTAATAAAGTACTGGGAAGTACACTTAGCGGCCTTTATAATACTGGATTCTCTTATTGGAAAGGTGTACTTTTCTGTGGTTCAAGTATTGTCTGTCAAGTATTCTTTGGGCAGGTGTCATTACTTGGAGCACAGGCATAGTCAGTGTGTGGAAGGTCTTTTTATGGTAAGTGGTGCCATTGGCAGTGCCGATTCATGGTGAGAAGAGTGCAGACTACTTCCTGGTGATTGCAGCAGCTATAAACCAACAAGTGATAAAGGTGGCTGCTCTTGTCCATCCACTTTCATTACTAATAAGAGATAAAATTTGTATGCTACGGACAACATGGAAGTTTTTTCCATGTCTTTTGAAGGTCCATCACTGCATTTTGATGAGGCCACACATCCTAGGCATGTGTGTGAGGCAGGCCCCTTCTGGCAGGATGCAGGACTCCTCTGATAGTGGACTTTGGCTTGAGTATGTCCATCAGCTTTGCCTAACTGCTCATGAAACTGTGCTGCAGTCCAAAACCTTTTCTTCCTGAGCTCTCCTTGCTTCCCTCTCTCCTTTCAGAGATGTCAGATCTGCTCCATAGTCTGAAGACTCTCCTTTCTTCTGCTCCCTTCTCCAGGGAATCTCTTAAATGTCTTTTCTTGTTTTGATGCTTGCTTCTTAGGGGCCTGAATAAATGCCTACTCCTATGTCCATCCTTAGAGATAAGTGAACAACTTTTATGTTTCAGGCTGATGGGGTTGTTTGTGGTGAGTTGGTGGAGACAGAAGTTGAAGAAGGTTTCCACGGCCCAGCCTGCATTCATTTAGTTAACACCGCAGTGAGGCGAACTTGGAGCCCATAGGCGTAGTGCTGATTGAGAAAGGCAGAGACCAGAATCGTCAGTCAACAACCAAAGAGCTCCCCATTTTCCAAACACATCAGAAGGTACTAGTATTTAAGTACAAACTACACTGGGGACAGGGAGGAGACCTCTTATAATGACAGAGACTGAATTTGTCTCTAATCCTGGTTAGTTGAGGCCATGAGTCAGGTTAAATATGAACTAGAACAATAAGGTGATCCCACATTTCTTTCATTTAAGTATTATAGAGATCCAATCAAACACACATATTCTTGTCTGATTTGGCAGGTACACTGAACGCGGCTGGAGGGAAAACAGTGGAATCGCCCATGAATGGGCAAAGCTGGGCCCCTTCTCAAGAGCAGTCACTGAGGCTGGAATTTGTAACCAAATACAGAACCTGACAAGGGGTTGAGCTTCTTTATGGGGGAAAGTAAAATTCAAGTTAGGTACTGGCTCTGTGAGACTGAATATAACTCAAGTTCCTAAACACTGACTGAGGACTCTACCCAGCCTGGCTCCTGGACCTTAGCACTTGTAGAGAAGAAGTTAAAGGACAGGAGCAGGTTTTCCCAAATCAGAATGTGGAGCTTCTCAAGTACCTGGGCAGAGCTGAGGGCTGCGGCAGACTTGCAGGTGAGTCATAGAAAAGCACCCTGAGGCACTTCTCAGCTTTTTAACTGATGCATCTCTTATGACAAAGGAAAGTGTGTCCCAGTGCAATCCCCAAGAATGCTTAACGAAATACCAAAATATCAAGTACCAAACAAGATAAAATTTACGCTTTTTGGCACACAGTAAAAAAATAACAGGTATGCAAAGAATCAGGAAAACATGACTGTAATGAGGGAATAAATCAATAATATAAACAGACCCATAAATTATATAAATGATAGATTGAGTAGGCAAGGACAGTTATTACAAATGTATTTCACATTCAAGAAGGTAGAACAGGAATTTGCAAACAGTGGCCTGTGTGCCAAATTTAGCCTGCAGCCTGCTTTTTCTATGGTCAGAGTGCTAAGAGTATAAATTAAGAGAATACTTAATTTTTCCCTTAAAATGAAAAAAAAAAAAAGAGTCTTAAAGAGTTGTAAAAGAAAAAAAATGTGATAGAAAACATTTATCGAACACAAGGCCTAAGATATTTACTAACAGGCCCTTTAAAGAAGAAGATTTTCTGACTCCTGAGGTAGAGGGAAGCATGGACATGATGAGGAGAGACAAGGAAAATATGAGAAAGACCCCAATTTGCATTCTAGAGATGCAAAATACAATATTTGAGATGAAACAGACACTAGATAGGATTATCAATAGATAAAACACTGTGGAAGAAAAAATTACTGGACTTGAAGACATAACAATAAAAATCATTCAAAATTAAACTCGGAAAGAAAAAAGACTGAAAAAAGAAACAAAGCATCAGGTAAACATGGGACAAACTTGAGGAGCCTAATATACATCTAATTAGAGCCTCTGAAGGTATGTGTGTGGGGGGCAGTCGGAAAAAATTTTTGAAGAAAAATGGCTAATGTTTTTCTAAATTTGATAAAAAGCTTAAACCTACAGTTTCAAGAAGCTCAACAAAACCCAAGCAAAAGAAACATGAAAACTACACCAAAGCAAGTGAAAATAAAATTGCTTAAAAACAGCGATGAAGAGTGCATTAAAAGCAGTACAAGGCAAAAGACACATGTGCAGAGGGGCGAAAATAATGACAGCAGACAGCTTACTGGAAACAACGCAAGCCCCAGGACAGCAGATCAATATTTTTAAAGTACTGAATGAAAAAGAAAATAATGGTCAACTTAGAATTACACATGCATCAAATATATTTCCAAAATGAAGTCCAAATAAAGACTTTTTCAGGCATGCAATAGCTTAAAGAGGCCTTCACCAGTAGACCTGCACTGCAGGATGTGTTAAAAAACAAAGTCCATCAAGCAGATGAACGAGGTACCAATGAAAATCTGTGTCTACACAAAGGAATGAAGAGCATGGGGAATGAAAAAATATGTGAACAAGTGTAAAAGACCTTTTTTCTCATTCATAAAAATCTCTTTAAAAGGTATTTGACTAAAAGTAATGAAAATCTATTGTGGTTTTATAACATAGGAGTAAAATAGCACAAAGCCCAGGAGGGGGGAAATGTAAGTTTATTCTTCTTATATTATATATGAAGTGGTATATTATTTGAAGGTAAGCTGTGTTAAAGATATATACTATAATATGTAATGCAACCTGTGAAAAGAGTCATAAAGCCATCAAATGAGATAAAATAAAAATAGTTTTCACGTAAAAAGTAACAAATAAGTTAAAAGTAAAATGATGGGAGAAGCAGATGTGGCTCAACCAGTTGGGTGCCCGCCTTCCACAGGGGAGGTCCTGGGTTTGGGTCCCAGTGCCTCCTAAAGAAGACGAGCAGATGCTGCACCCGCTGCAACGAGCCATCACCACAAGCCACCAGGTGCCACAGTCCATGGGAGCAGATGTGGCTCAGGCCGTTGGGCACTCGCCTCCCACGTGGGAGGTCCCGGGTTCGGTTCCTGGTGTCTTCTGGAGAAGGTGAGCAGACAATGAGCAGAAAAATGAGAGAACCATTGGGGTGGGGGGAGGAAGGAAAAGAAAGAAAGAAAGAAAGGAGGGAGGGAGGGAGGG
>JAQZBX010109672.1:0-10442 GCA_029593785.1 Cabassous unicinctus
CCCACCAAAGCCAATGCCCAGGGCTTAGATATTTTGGAGGCTTGACTCTCCTCTGGGCCCGCAAGTAATAAAACTTTGTTCCTCCGTCTCTCTGAGTGCACGCTTGTGTTTCTCATCATCTAAGTTTCGTTTGCCGCAACACTATTAAATAAATTACCTATGGTTAACTGAAAGCCCTCTAAATAGAGTAGAGAAACAGCATTAAAAAAATCAAGTTTTCTTCATTAACATACAATTAGAAACAATTTTTTAATATTTATAATACTATAAAAGTAAATATGGACTCAGATAATTGCATTAATATTCTGACTCTATTTTTATTATTTTGAAAATCATCCTTCCTGATAATAGTAAAGACATGAGAATAAAATACATAGATTTTCAATAGTAGGCTAAATTTTGTTTCATAGAACATTAAAAATCATTTTTAGAAGTGTTTTGATTTGAATGCTTCATTTCATGAACCTTACATTAGTGAAAAAATGCATTCACCCTAAATTGCTAAAGCAGCTTTAAGCCATTAATGTTGTCTATAAAATATCTACAGACACCAATCTCCCAAACCCTGGTCAGCTGACCCTGAAGAGAATTGCTGGTTTTGAAGACCTGACAGATACACGGGCATCCAAAGTAAAAAAGTTAAAAATAATAAAAGAACAAATCAAATATTAACAAAGGAGTCAGGCATGCCCTTCAAGTCAGAATAAGGTCTGTAGATTAGAAAATAATTACAATCAATTTTAGCTTGCTGTTTTTGGTAATAGCACAGTGGTCATTTAAGAGAATAAGCTTGTTTTTAGTAAATACTTATAAAAATGGTGTAAAGAGGCATCATGTCTTCCAATTTATTCTTGAACAGTTCAGGAAAAATATGTGATAAAATGTTAACATTTGGGGAATCAGGGTGAAGGCTATATAGGAATTCTTTGTAAAATATTAGCATCTTTTCTGTAAATCTGAAATTATGTCAAAATAAAAAGTTAAAATAAGAAGTCCTTCAGAGTTTTAATTTAATGGTTTAATTGGTCAATATATTTTTAAGGTAGTTCTTACTTTGGTGCCCAAATTTCAAATTCTATGTAACTTTAAAATACTAGATTTTTTACAAATAATACTTACCAGCAATATATATTTCTTTAAGAACATAAATAAAACATCCCATTTGTTTCCAAAATATCTTTGTTTAATAAAATTAACTCTTTCTTTAGGAGAGCTTATTACTGAGTTTGCATTTTCATCTGTTACAAAGTAAAACAATATACCATGCCTTTATATAGAATGCTAAATCACAATTTTGTCTTTTGGTTACTAAAATGGTATTGATTTTTGCTAATAATTTTATGATCAGTCAGAAAGTTATGAGAGAGACCAAAAGTAGCCAATTGATTTATGTTATACTGAAGCCTAAAATTTCAAATGTAGCAAATGATGTGTATTTTAGTTTTAACCATGTAATCTCACTCTTTAACTCTTAGCATAGTAGCTTCACATTGTTACCTATTACCCAGAAACTGTCAAGGCACAAAGTAAATTCCTGTGTTATTTTTCCTTATCTACACTAAGCAAGTTCTTGTTTGCCACTCATTTCTCTTGGTCTAAGCCTGGCAAGATTGAGGAATTTACAAACAGAATGGAATAAATGAAACCAAGTATTGAAAGTTAGCAAATTACTATAGTCACTGAATTATTACATAGAAGATTTCTTTATAAATTTATTTCTTTGATTCTAAATATCAAGTTTTATTTTTATAGCTGTGCAATCTTTAACTGGTAACTAGTTCCCACTGGTATTCTCCTTATCTTATCACCCATGCTTACATCCTCTTGATGGCCCATTTTATTCAGTTTAGTCAGGATTTACAAATGTTTAGCTTAAGTCTCCTTAGTCATTATCTTATGTGGATTGAACTATTTACAACCTTATGTATTACCACAGCCAAACTTTGTCAGTTCCTAATGGATGTTAATTAAACAATTTATGACCAAGTTTGTAACCTGTAACCCAATGCTTACCCCAGCCAGCTTCTGGGGCCTGCCCTTACACACTTCTAATTAAATCAATCAATATCCCTTAAAATCCCAAAATCCCAATTACCACCTACCTTTGTCTGAAAATAATAAAAACCCTAGCCATCTTTGTTCAAGGAGAGAGATTGGAGATTTATTCTCCTCACCTCCATCAGCTTAATAAAGCTCTTTCCCTTATGTGATCAACCTTTGTGTAGACTTCAAGTCTCTGCCCCTGTCAAGAACATAGGGAACTTGTGTGGGTCCCCTTACATTGCAGGCAAAGTACTGACACAGATAAATACCTGTTCTAAGGATTCAACTATTTATTGAGGCACAAGTCATGAATTTGGATCATTCAGATTCAATTTAGTTATTTCAAGTTTGGAATTCAGGTACATTGCATGCATGATAGAGAAAAATGAGATTCTGTATCTGTTATAGTCACTTTTACTGCTCCTGAGATGAACCTTGATCTTACTAGAGAATGTTTTGAATCACAAACACCACTAGTCAGTGTTCTGGCCACTGCCATTTCAACTACTGCCAAATCCCCTGTGCTAATGTCACAGTATTATGTACTCCAAGAACAGGTTTTCTCTAATATGTGACATTGAATATTAAGCCCCTGCCATGATACATAAAATAGGGGTTAAATGTTCAAATGGATTTCTGAGATATATTATATTATAGTCTTTTGCTTTGAGACACAATGATCAATACTGTAAAAGTGTAGCTGAAAAAGTCTCCTTTAATTTGCTTAACCCTCATTTTGCAAATATTTTTGACAGCATGAACAGTTTTCAGAAAACTCTCCTTTCAACATTCTGAGGAAAGTCCATTTTGGACTCCAGATCCCACTTGTGTAATCTAAATGGTCCTCATCAGAAAGATAGTTTTCTTATCTTAAAATGAAATATTTAATCCAATAATATGTATGAACCTTCTCTGCAGTAATATGCAGTTCACCAAAAATTATAAAGACTGTATGCCTCTCTGTTTCTCTCTCTCTCTATCTCTGTCTCTCTGTCTCTGTCTCTGTCTCTCTCTCTATATATATAAATCTTTCAATTGTGAAAGTTTAGCTGTAAAAATGACCAAATCTATATGTAAAAGTGGAGGAGAGATAACTTCCACCTGAGAGACTCTTTGAACTTAAAAATAAAACACCAAGAGATACCATTTCTGACTTAAGAGAATATAAAATGAAAATATTCGATTAGCCTGAAGGGAAATTGTGAACTTCATACAATGCTGATAGAAATGAAAAATAATGTAACTCTTTAGAGGGATAATTGGAAATATCTAGCAAAATTGCAGCAGCCAACAATCCCACTTCTTAGAAAAATATCCCAAAGACATATTGACGCAAATATAAAGTAACACATATACAAGGATATTCACTAGAATACTATTTATATAAGCAATATATTGACACACAAATATCCATTGATATGAGACTCTTTCTAAGGAATGAGGAAAATTTCTTGGTGTGATATATAGTGATCATCAGACTGTGGTGTTTCAAATTAAAAAAGGAGACAGGAATTAAAAGTATACTTCATGCTGTGCAAGAAAAATGGAAGATTAAATATATATATGTATATTCATTTAATCTTTGATTAAAAATAAGCATTAGGTGGATAAGTAAAAATGAATAAAAAAGGATTACCTTTAGGACAAAAGGGAAGTAGAGAGGTACAAACAAGTATGGAATTCAATCTTTTTTTTAATATACCTTGCTAAGTAGTTTTGGTTTTGCAAACACATTAAAGTTCTTCAAAATAAAAAGTAAATCAGAAATGAAAAAATAAACGTCTATACTAAAAAGCTTCTATTGTTTCCTGTTTTATTCAAGTAAAAGTCAAAGGACTAAATTGAGCCACAAATCTCTTAATTATTTGGCCCCATGTTGACTCTTTGACCTTGCTGCCTACTCCTCTTTCTTATTCTCTGTTCTGACTTCCATGTTTTCCCTCAAAACAGCAACCTTGCTTCCTCTGTTTGGTGTTTGCAAGTTCTCCAGCCTGATATCCTCTTCCCCAGATATCAGTTTTCTCTTTCACTCTTGTGCCAATCTGGGTTAAGCCCCAAAAGAACATGTATTCTGGAATAAAATAGCTTATTATAAGAATTAGGTTTGATACAAATATTGGCTCATATCATGAGTAAAGAGTGGAGTAGCACCTAATACAGGACTAGGAAAGCTCAACCCAAGGTAAGTGGAACAGAGAGTGAAATCTCAGTCTAAAACCCTGAAAAAAGTTCTCAAAGCTCTCCGGGAAACTCTGAACTAACAATATAACCATTGACTACAGTAGATTTACTTGCAATTGTAGTTGTTTTTTAGCTTATTTCTTTTACTTGTTATTGTAGTTCTTATTTTATGCTAACTAGGGGATTTTTTAACACTGCTATATCCAGATGCTTGGCTCTCATTTACAGCTCATTTGTTTAGCATTTACAGCCCTCATTTACAGCCAGTTTGTGCTTACCCAGGCCCACTTTTATCAGTTTTCAAGGGCTTCTCCAGCCACACTTGCCCACTCCTTATTAACATAAATGAAACTTAACCAATCAATATATGTCAACTTAAATAATTTCACTATCTCCACCTCCCTTTGCTTGACTCTCATAAAAAGCACATTTTGTAAACTTACAACTTTTCAAATAAAACAAAACAAAACATTCTTACATCACCCTTTGCAAAGCCTGATCTTCAATCAGGGAATGGATGTTCTCCCATCCATGCTAAGAATGAAGCAATAAAATTTCATAGCTTAACATCAGCATCTGAAAAAAACAAAAACAAAAATACCCTAAGCTCTTTAAATTCAGGAAGGCAGATTGGAGCTTTAAATCTTGTCTCCTTGTGTGGCTGCCTCACAGTAAACCTTCTTCCCTCAAATTTTTGGTGTCATAGTATTGACTTCTGTGCACATCAGGCAATAAGCCCTTGCTCCATAACAACAAGAATCTTTGAGAAAGCTCAACTTTCTGAGCTTATGGTAATAAAGCAGGTGTTTCTTGAAACCACAGAAAGGAGGTGATATGAATCTCATTTCTATCTGCCCACAGATCAGATTGGAACACTACCAAGAAATAGTAGATCCTACTACTCTACTACTTTCCAAATATTTCAAAAGTTTCTCTCATTCTAAAACTCTAACACAACACCTTATTTGGAAGGAGCTTCTGAAAAATTGAAGATCCTAACTTCTCTGCAATGCAGAGGAAATTTAGAAGGCATTTGAACGTAATTGTATTCATTTTCTCTTGCTGCCATGACAAATTACCAAAATCATAGTGACTTAAAATGACACAAATTTATCTCACAGTTCTGCAGGCCTAAAGTTTAGATACAGTGTGGTTTGACTGCTTAGAGTCTCAAAAGACTGAAACAAGGCGATAGCAGGGCAGCACTCCTTCAGGAGTCCCCAGGGAAGAATGAATTCCCTCATTAATTCACATTGTTGGCAGAATTCAGTTTCTTATGATTAGAGGACTGAGATTCCCTTTTCCATGCTGGTTATCAGCTGAGGGTTGTTTGGTGATTGCCAAACACCTGCATAACTTGGCGCATGGTAACTTTCTTCCATCTTTGAAGTCAGCAACAGAAGATTGAGCTCCAATCACACTACGAATCTCCTCTGCTGCTTCTTTTACAACATCTCTCTGACTCCAGCTGGGAAAGGATCTCTTTTTTAATGGTACATGTATTTAGATTGGACCTACCTGGATAATTCAGGATAATCTCTCCTGTTTCAGGATCTATAAACTTAATCATATCTGCAAAGTCCCTGAATTGCTGAATTGGTTTATTAGGTCTTGTCTTTTTGTTGTACATTTTTGGGGGATTATCTATATATAGGGTCATGTAATATGCATATAGGAAAAGTTTTAATTCTTCCATTCCAGTTTGGATATCTGTTATTTATTTTTCTTTCTTAATTGCTCTAGCTAGAACGTCCAGTACAATATTAAATAAGAGTGGTCACAGTATGCATCCTTGTCTTGTACCTGATATTAAAGGGAAAGCTTTCTTGTCTTTCATCATTGAGCATATTAGTTGTGGGTTTTTTCCTATATGACCTTTAACATGTTTCTTTCTGCATATCACTTTTCCTCACTCTTAATATCCAAAAATTGTATGTCTCCAAAAAGCCTTAGCCATTTGTACTCTGCTTATGACTTAGATTTCCCAGGAACCCAGGCTAAAACAGAATTATAAATACACCAAAAGTGCAAAGTTATCTTTAAAGATTATAAAATGCTATACAATGTTCCATTTTATAGAATAGAAATATGCACCCTGGACTTGATAAATGTCTGGCACAAACTTGCCCAAGGATAAAGTTGGAATTTGGAACTACCAAGGTTAAAATGCAGCTTTGAAATATGGTTATACTTGATTGGAGTGGTCAGAACATGGCTTCATGAAAAGCTGGGAGATTCTCTGAGAAGCTTGGATTTTAAAGCACTAAAATCCACGGAAGGAAAATAGACAAAGCAAATAAAAGGTCATATACTGCATGCTAACCATGGCTTCATTTAGAGACACTGTTACTTGTCTATATGAGATATCTCTTGACAGTAAATAAAGAAACATCAGGCTTCAGAAAATAGCAGACTTGTGACACAGCAGATCACATGGCTTTAATTGGTAATCACCATCTTTCTCCTCCACCACCCATTCTAGCTTTGCCTTATCCTCAGCAATATTTTGGTAGGTTTTTGTTTTTTCTGTTTTGTTTTCATTTGTTTGTTTTTACTGGGGTAAACCAGATCTTCTTCACCATGAAATCTAAGACCTCCATTGTCCTGCTTGTATTGTGTGGTGATTGTTGAAATTATAAACTTATCATTATCACTGAGCATAGAAATGTTATGATATGCCTCAGTAAATTCCCTGAATTCTAGTTACATTCATTCCTGTCTCCAATATGTGGTAGAAACACTAACTTTTCATTATAATGGAGTTTATTACTCAACCAATGAAGTAACTCTTCTCTATTCTTTCTGATCCACTGGCAAGAGCCGAGGTAAAAGTCAAGGTCTGCAGTTCAATGAGACCTCTACTCTGTTCCATTACAGAAGTGTTCCTCTTAGGGACAGAATAATAAGCTGACAGAGCCTGAAGCTATAGAGATCAGAAGTAAAAATTTCTCAATGAGTCATTGGTTTTGATGATGGGATGTGTCACTTTTACATCTACCTCTTGATTCACAGTACCTTAAATTCTAGCTATGGCAGACACAACACCATTTACCAGGCACAGATACAATTTAAGCACCCTATCCTGGATGACAGTGTCCCAACACAATTACAAGGAATTGCCTCTAAGCTGGTGAGTTAACTGAGCATTTGTAAGATTAATCTTTACATTAGGGAAGCTGTTTCTATGTGATGGGATACACAATAAAATCAGTTACTCCCATAGTCACATGCCCATTGTTTTAACCGCCATTGATTTAAATGCATTTCTTTTGCTCAAATAACATTAAATGGAATACAATGTCAATAATTAAAGCTTTCTGAAATACCTGAAATGGTTATGTTGACAAACGTTGTGCAAGCAGAGAAGGCACATCCTTATCAAGAGTTTATGTAATTGCCATAAGGAAAATTTACTTCCCTCTCTAAAGCAGAACTTATTTTATGAGATTCATGCTCCATTATGTTGTTGGCTGGTGTTACTGAGGAATGGTGCCACTTTGAAGACAAAGTGTTTGTCTTTGCTGCTGATAAGCTGAGCACTGAAAGGTGACAGTAGGTAGATCAGTATTGGTGAGAGAAAGCACATTTTATTTTGTTGGTCCCATGATTTCACTGACACATTTTTAATATGGTGGCAATTAATAAGTAAGCCTGGCTGATATCCAAAGGCCAAGTCATGCTTGTAAAATTCCTTGGTAGTAGATTCTCTATGGTAGGATTTAACATTAGACCCCAAGATTGGCATGCTATGTGTTCATATCCGTAAGTTCATCCATATACTTCTTCCCCAGATCCCTGTCTACCACCTTCCAGATATTTTGTCCTTCTAAACCAAGTTAGTCATCTCTTCCCAGAATTCAATCTATCTATACTTCTAGCCATGTTTTGCTCTATACAAAGGGAATATCAAGTATCTTCCTCAAATCTTTACTCACAGGAAGGATTTAGTCACTCTCTTTCAGGGTCACACTTGATGGGGCTTTATTTAATAAGTTTAAATTTATGTCTGACTCATTGCACAGGCCTGTCTGTGAACAAGGTCAACGAAAATGGCCATACTCCACCTCTGTAAACTTAAGGCATTAGCTGAGGGAGATTTGTTACAACAGAGGTAAGTGTCATGAGAATCTGGGCCAACATCTGTTTATGTAATCAATTTATGCCTTTGAACCTTAATGTAACACTTACACAGTGATTGTCTCTACACTAGCCAAAATGTAGGGCTCATGGCATCCATCAACATCTATTTATCATAAAAAGGTCACATGGCCCTTTTGAGATGCTGAGTATCTACTAAGACTCAGTAGCATGTCAGAAGCTATTTCTTAAAAGGAAAATAATTTTCTGTATTAGATGACATAGCCTTGCTCTGGAACCTTAGGCGTATGTGCTGAAACTTACCCATTGGAGCATCACAGATACCTGCACAGCTTCTTTACCCATAATGTAATATGCCAGCACATTTGGATTAACTACATTGTACATCCCAGTTAGCAGTGCAGCTTGCATTTTAGCTTGGACTGGTTACAGAGCTCCCTCCATACTATGCTCCATTCACAACTGGCAGTTTTCTGTATTACTCAGTGCTAATAATTATGAATTAAAATGCTCTTAATCTGAGTGACTTTGAAAAAACAGCCTTTTATTATTTATCATGAGTCAAAGGTCAGATGGGAGATTTTTCTATTCTGAGCCAGATTCAGTAATCTTGCCTGGCCTAACTCAAGAACCTGCAGACAGCTAATGAATTGCCTGGGGGCTGGCTGAGAAACTTGGTTCATCTCCACATGCTCTATTATCCTCCAGTGGGCCAGTGTGGGCTTGTGGTTCTGGCAAAGGGATAAGGTCAAGACAGGAAGTTGAGACATCCTAGAACTTTTTCAAGCCTCTGTCTGCATAGAGTTTATTACCAGAACATTGTACACACAAGTTAATGACTGACCCCAGAGGCAGAGAAGGAGATGACCATAGATTTAAAAAGAAAAGAAATGGTTACAGAAAGATCTTTAATTGAGACCATTAATAAAACCACTCTACTAATAAGTGTGCTAAAACATCATTCCCTAGTATAACATATGATGTTTCCAAAGTCTGTATATGTTTATATCCAAATTGCTGGTGTTTTCCTTTGGGAAGGATCAGCAAAATAGTTGTTGTATATCATTTTTATGATTTGGGAAGTTCCTGTTTCAAGGGCATCCAACTCATTTCAGTTGAGAACTCAGAATCTATGAACTAGCTTAATTTTGGACAGTCTTTGAGGAAACACAATTTTCCACTGCCATTTTCTGTCCAGTACCATATTTTTTTTACCTATACAAACTGAACATCTTAGCTGCCCATATGTCTTAACCCAGGATACCATTTTTCATAATCCATTATCATAGAACCTTTCAGGTCGAGCACCTTAACTGCAGCCCAATCAGGTCCTGTAGCCCAATATCAATATCGCACACCCTTTGCCACTGTCATTCTGGAATTCCAACATCTGCACAGATATTAGGGAACAGAGGGTCCTGGATTCATAGTAGCTGAGGAGTATGGCAATAACTGGCCTCAAAAAATGATCAGTTCCCCCATCAATATTTTCCTTATTGCCTAAATAATTAAAGTGTCTTCTGCAACTTCCTCAGAAATATATTAGATAAGGAGGCTTCAATTTTCACATAATAATTTCATTATTACATTCCTACATCCCTCAATCTTCTCCCTGTTTCTTCATTGCTATGCAAAAAGATGATCTGGCATATCTACAACATTTAATATAGTACATCTATGAGTATAGGGTTTAAGGAGCCATACCAACAAATTGTTAGGACAAGTGTCAGGTATTCTTGCCAAAAAATTCATCCTGAATGGATGAGAGCCATTATGTCAATGAATTCTCTTCTGTCCATCCATAATTTCTATATTATTGCAAGAATATGTAGATTCACTTTGACAAGTATTTCCTGAATACCTACCAGTACAAATTAGTCAGGTCCTTCCATTCTGTTGCTTTAGACTGTTTCTTTCCATAGCAGTCTATGTACTTCCACACTCTGTGCTAAGCCTTGGCTCTGTTTATTTAATCTCCATTTTTGTCATTGTGTCAACCCATGTTCCTCAGAATTCACCATCATCTTTGGAAGGCTCTTAATTCTAGTATCAGTCTTCCATTGTTTCTGGCTTTTCATTCCATCTTTGGTACTAAAATTATTACATTTTCCTTTCAAAAT
>JAQZBX010109673.1:0-10444 GCA_029593785.1 Cabassous unicinctus
ACTCCATCTTTTCAGTTGTGCTGGCAAAAAATAAAGATAAAAAAAAGAACAAAAACAAACAAAGAACATAACCCCAAAAGTAGACCAAAACAAAGTAAAAACAAAAACATGGAGGGAAGCAGATGTGGCTCAAGCAACTGAGCCTACCACATGGGAGGTCCCAGGTTCAGTTCCCAGTGCCTCCTGGAGAAGACAAGCAAGATGGCAAGCTGACACAACAAGATGACACAACAAGGAGATACAAAGAGAAACCACAATGAGAGAGAAAAAGTTGGGAGTGGAGGTGGCTCAAGTGATTGAGTGTCTCTCTCCCACATGGGAAGTCCCAGGTTCAGTTCCCGGAGCCTCCTAAAGAGAAGACGAGCAGACACAGAGAGCATATAGTGAATGGACACAGAGAGCAGACAGCGAGTGCAAACAATGGGGGTGGGGGGGCAGGAAATAAATAAAATAAATCTTTAAAAAAAAAAAAAAAGAATAATTGACATCCACTCATCAAATCCTATTTACCTTCAAAATATACCCAGAATCAGACTATTCCTAATCACCTGCACAGCTACCAGGCTGACCCAAGCCACCACATCTTGCCTGGGCTATTGCAATAGTTTATTACAGGGTCTCCCTGCTTCTGCTCTTGTCCCCTGTAGTCTATTCCCAACACTTCAGCCAGACAGGTCAGTTGGTGTCACTCCTTTCTCAAAGGCTTCCGATGGCTCCTCCATCTCACTCAGAGAAAAGACAGTCTTTGCCACAATCTATACAATGCTAAGCTAAACGATCTGCTTCCCTACCCACTTCTGTGACCACAATGCTGTCGGGCTTCCCTTTGTCTGCTTCCGCAGCCTGGCCTCCGTGTTATTCCTTAAGCTCTCTGTGCAGTCATGACTCAGGGTCTCTGCGCCAGCTGTTCGTTTCTGGGATCCTCTTCCCCCAGATACCGCATGGCTCACCCACTCACCTCCTGTAGCCTTGCTGGTTTTCTGCAACCTCCTTCAGCTGTGAGGGCAGAGGCCTTGTATGCAGAGTTGAGACTCACCATGGAATTTAAGGTGGATAAGGAGAGAAGTGAGGGGAAGAGGGGCTGAGGGGCAATAAAAAGGTGGCAGGACGGATTATCAGTTCAGCTGGGATATTAGAACTAGTGAGATGGAAAAATGGGATTGGTGTTGGAGAGTAGAGAGCTTGAAACTAAGATTAGAGAGAGGTTGTCAGTTATTGGTAATGACCCAATCAGGATATGACAATGGATGGGATAGTCAAGAGAGGGGATGTGCAGGGAGGGGCACAGCGTCGCTGGAGGAGAAGACAGGAACTGGGAGGACAGGGCTTTGGGAGGATCATCTGTGTGGACATTGAAATCTTGGAGAATTAAGAGAAGAGTAGTATTGGAAAGAGTGAGCCAGGAGCTAGAATCTTCAAGGTCTGAGGGCTTGTTGCAGGAGCTGGTGGATGAGAGCAACAAATAGAGGCACAGTTGGAGGTATGGTGGGTGAAGAAGGAGCGGGAGTGGCTCGGAAGAAGCAGGAGGAAACTCTCCGTCAAGGTCCAATGCTGGGAGGCCTGTGAGAGAGCACCTAGCTGCCACTTGAGAAGGCTGGGGGGAGCATTGTCCTCAGGAGACAGCCAGATTCTGGTTAAAGCAGGAAGGTGAAGGGTGCAGATAGAGAAGAGAAGAGGGGTAGATGACTGAGTTTCCAGACATCCGGGGAGAGGGTTTCAGGACTTTGGGTAAGGTGGAGACTGAATGGGTCAGGAAGGGACGTGCAGAGCTGCAGGAGATTCAGAGAGAGGGAAAGGGAGGTGACCTGGACTCCTGGGTCCTTGTGGAGGTGACATAAACACACACAAAAGACAATGAGATGAGTAATTGTGGTAAAATACAAGTTCCTTCCACAAGTTGAAACTCGAAAAAAAGATTTTAAAAAAATTCTGCAGCTGGAATGACTCAGCAAATCGACTCTGTAGCCTGCTATTACAGGCAAAAATGACGTTTTAAAAGGAGTTTATAAAATATAAAAGTGATACATGCTCATGGTAAAAAAAAAAAATTAAATAATTAGAAGATCATAAATTAAAAACTAAAAATCTCCCTCCCCATCCCGTCCTATTCTGCAGAGGTACCTGTTGTTAACAGTTCCCTGGGTATCCTTTCAACCGTTTTCTACGCATGTACAAGCATATGCTGTGTATCACTTTAAAAATGAAATAAATAGCTCAGTGATTTGAGCACCTGCTTCCCACGTAGGAGGTCCTGGGTTCAATCCCCAGTACCTCCTAAATAAATAAATAAATAAATAAATAAATAAATAAATGGGTTCATTTTATATGCACTGTTTTACAGCTTGGTCTTATCCCTTAACAATACACTGTTATATTTTTTCATACTATATAAATTACCTCATTGTGTTCCATGATATTTTATTGTACATGATTTATTTAACTAGTCCCCTATTGTTGAACATGTAGGTGATTTCCAGTTTTTGTTTCACAAACACTGCTTCAGTGAATATCCCTTGATCATAAATCTTTGGTTTACTTCCAGTTTTATATTCGGCTCATTTATGTGTGTATTTATGCTCATTATCCATATTAATACCATTAAAATAATGAAGCATTTCTAATATTAGAAAGTACAGAACAGATATAATATATAATTATGAACACACTACTGGCATTAAATGCATGTTAATGTTTTACCACAATTGCTTTAAATGTTCAACTTTACCAGGTACTGCCTCCTTGTTCTTCAAAGTATGGTGTTATTAAACTTTTGTTTTGCCAGTCACTTGGGTGGGAAACTGTACTGCATTGCTTCTTCATTTTCCTGAGATTCTACAACTCTTCAAAAATTTCTTGGCCAATTGGGTTTCCTTATTTATGAATAAACTGTTCTTCAAATTTGTGCTGGTTTTTCTTGGTTATCTGCTCTCTCAAAAGGATGTAGGATTAAATTGTCAAGTTCTGTTAAAAATCTTCATTGGGCTTTTGGTTGGAACTGCATTGATTTTATATTTTAGCTTAGAATTGTCTAAGCTGCAGTAGTGCTTCTTTCCATCCATGAAGATAATGTATCTCTTTATTTATTTAATTGGCCTTTTATGTCTTTAAGGTTTTGTAAGTTTATCATAAATACCTTGAACGTGTTTTTGCTACACTTACTATTATATAACTTACAATTTTGTGCATTTTTTTGTGATTTTATGGTATTTTTATTATTTTTAGTAATTTTTTGGGGGTAGGATAACATTAAGATTTGAATTAATTAGAATTTGTAGGAGAAAAATCCTAGAAGTTTTAGTTGCCTACAAGTTCCATATGAAGTGGACTTTATTATTATTTTTTCTGCACTTTGAATTTGGGCTTAGCCATGAGATTTTGTTTGGCCTTTGGGACATTAGCAAATATGACCCAAGTAGAGGTTTGAAAGGTGCTTGCATGTGGGACTTGCTCTATTTTGGTTGTGGTTCCAACCCTGAGACCATTGGATGAACAAGCCCATGCTAGCTTGCTGGAGTGGTCATGGGAAGGAGAATGAAGGTGCCCTAGCACAATGTGAGACCATTTGAGACCAGCCAGCCTTGGTTGAGCCACTGTATGTCTGCATGTGAGATCCCAGGAGAGAGCAGCAGCAGAACTGCCCAGTTGAATCTAGCCCAGATTGCTGAACTACAGATTCATGAGCAATGAAATGGTTATTGTTTTAAGCCCATTAAGTTTTGGGCAGATAGAGGGAGGTGAAGAGTGGCTCAAGAAAGAAAGTGTTGGAGCTAGAATTCCAACCCAGGTCTGGTCTCTTACCAGTACATACACTACCTCCCCAAAAGTACCTCCAAAAGAGCAATCCGTGAGGTTAAACTAAGTGTGAGTGAAGAATGAGTGATTGGACATTTAGCAAAGATAATTGTACAATTTTTAAAGTTAACATTTTATTTGTTTCTTATTGGTATATTAGAATGCTATTAAATCATATAAATTGATCCTGCTTCCATCATTGTTGCTGAATTCTTTTATTAGTTCTTTTTATTTTAAAGATTTATTTTATTTATTTATTTCTCCCCACCCCCTTGTTGTTTGCACTTGCTGTGTCTTTTCGTCTTCCTTGTTTCTTTAGGAGGCACTGGGAACCGAACCCAGGACCTCCGATATGTGGGAAGGAAGAGCCTAATCCGCTCCCTGCTTTGTTGTGTCTCTCGTTATGTTTTTCCTCTTGTGTCTCTTGTTGCGTCATCTTGTCTCGTCAGCTGGCCATGCCTGCTCGTCCTCTTTAGGAGGCACTGGGAACTGAACCACAGACCTCCCGTGTGGTAGGCAGGAGCCCAATCTCTTGAACCACATTCGCTTCCCTCTTATTATTAGCTCTTAATAGTTGTAGATACTTTTGGTGCTTCGATGTGGATCATTTTATTGCTCAATGTAATGACAATCTTGTTTATTTATAAAATATAAACTTTTAATTTCTTTTTAAAGTTGCACTAAGTTATCTAGTGTATTACTGAGTGGATGTAGAGATAGTATAAATCCTTACGGTGTTCCTAAATTTAAAGGATTGTTTCTAGCACTCTAACTTTGTGTTTGAGATAAAATTGCTTTATTTTGATTAAGGAAATTACCTTGTAGTCTTACTTATCTTAGAGGGTTTTTTTTTTCATAAATGAGCGATGATTTTTTATCAACAGCTTTTTCTGCTTCTGCTGAGGTACACATATGGCTTTTCTCCTTTAGAATGTTAAAGTGGTGAATTACATCAATAGATTTTTCTTATGCTAAACCATCAGTGCATTCATGGGATGTAGCATTCCTCAGTCATTATGTATTTAAAAAAATACATTTCTGGATTTAATTTACTGTTATTTTTCTTAGTTTTAACTTTCCTTTCCTGTATTCTTGTCCAGTTTTGGCATTACTGTTCTACTAACTAATAAAATGAGTTGAGGAGAGTGTCTCTTTCTATTCCCTGAAGTGATTTGTATAATATGGAAATATGGCTTGGTTGCTCTTGCCCGTGAAACTGACTGGGCCTGTGTGTACCTGTGTGTGTGTGTGTGTATGTGTGTGTGTGTGTGTGTGTGTGTGTACGTTAAGTCTTTTAACTATTTGTTCAATTTCTGCAATGGCCATGCCTATCCTGTACAAGTATTTTTGCACATTTGGTAGGATAAATTTCTAGAAGTTGAATGGCTGAGTGTTGAGAAAAGGCTAAGGAAACAGCAATGGCAACACTTGGCTGGAGCTCACAGGCAGAGGGCCAGCAGGGTGCATAGGTCACCCTCCTCTCAGCATACTGCAAAAGGCAGCATGGCTCCAGCACAGCTCAATAGCCTGAGAGACGGTGTTCCAGAAGAGAGAACCCAAATTGGAGGCAGGGATAGCGTTGTAAATTGTGGACAAACAGTCCAACTGTGAGGGCCAAAGTCTGAGTTTGAGAGTAACCATTCTGGGGATGCTGGAAATACCAGATGCCCAACACCTGGATACCTGGTGGGAGTTGGGTCGTGCAGCACTACTCATGCTAGGGAGAGGGGACGTCACCACTCCCAGCTAACCTAACATCCACATAGCCCAAGGAGAGCCTCCAGGTCATTCAGTGGGTCATCCTGTTCACCTGTCCATACAGGGCAGATTTCTATACATTTTAATTTTTTATAATTATTTCCATTTTGCCTCCCAAAGAAATTGTACCAATTTACAATCCATTAACAGTGCTTGGGCATAACACTTTTCTCAAACTCCTGTCAATACTGGATATTATTATGTTTAAAACTCTTATTAATATAAAAACTAAAAATGACATCTGGTTCTTGTTTCAGTCCTTTTAAATTTATTGAGAGTTGTTCAATGACACAGCTATTGTTTATGTTAATAAATGTACCATGTGCTCTTGAAAAAAATATGTATGCTGCAGTTGTAGGATTTAGTGTTCTACAAATATCTATGAGATCAAGGTGGAGGGTAGTGCTGTTCAGATCAGATAGATTTTCACTTTTTTTTTTTTTTTTTTGGTCTAGATGTTCTATCAGTTGCTGAGTGAGATATGTTAAATCCTCCAACCATGACTGCAGAAATGTGTATTTCAGATTGCAGTGAAGTATAGTGATATTGTTAAATTTAAGTCAATTATTTTGTTATTTGTTTTCTGTGTCCCCTTTGTTTTTCTCTCTTTCTCCTTTCCTGCCTTCTTTTTTTTTTTTTAATGATTTTTAGAATTTTATTTTAACTTACTTATTGGATTTTTAGCTTTTTGCATTTTTTTAGTGGTTGCTCTGGAAAAATGCACTGTATATTCTTAACTTTGCACAGTCTTTCTGGAGCCAACATTGTACCACATCAAGTAAAAGGCAGAACTCTTAAAATCATAGAGATCCATTTCCCCCTCTGCATTTTTTTTTTTTTTGCTTTAGTTGTTTATTTATTATAGCAATATAATTATAGTAAACCTCATAATCTTTTGTTTTAAACAATACTGGACATTTTAAAGAAACTAAGGAAATCAATTGGCTATAGATGTATGGGTTTGTTTGTTTGTTTGTTTGTTTGTTTATAGGAGGTACCAGGGATTGAACCCAGGACCTCATACATGGAAAGGAGGTACTCAATGACTGAGCTACATCTGCCCCAATGAGAGTTGGTTTTTTCATTTGTTTATTTGTTTGTTTAGGAGAGACCAGGGATCGAACCTGGGACCTTGTACATGGGAAACAGGTCTTTAACCACTTGAGCTACATCTGCTCCCCATGGGTTTATTCCTGAGCTCTCAATTTGATTCCATTGGTCTATATGTCTGTCCTTGTATCAGTACTACACTGTTTTTTTTTGTTTGTTTGTTTTTCAAAGATTTATTTATTTTATTTTTATTTATCCCCCCCTTGCTGCTTGTGCTGCTGTGTCCATTCGCTGCATGTCTTCTCTGTGTCTGCTTATCTCCCCCTTGCTGTGAGGTCTTGCCGCATCAGCCCACGGCGCCGCGCGAGCCGGCCTGCACTCACAAGGAGGCCCTGGGAAGCGAACCCCCGGGGCCTCTCATATGATAAACGGGTGCTCTATCCATTGCGCCACACCCGCTTCCCGACTACACTGTTTTGATTACTTAACTTTGTAATAAGTTTTGAAATTGGGAAGTGTGAGTCCTCCAACTTTGATATTCTTTTTCAAGACTGTTTTGGCTCTTCAGGGCTCCCTACCATATGAATTTGATGATTAGCTTTTCCGTGTCTGCAGAAATGTTCTTGGAATTCTTGCTTTGGATCTGTAAATCACTTTTGGTAGTACTGACATCTTAATGATATTAAGTCTTCCAGTCCATGAATCTGGACTATCTTCCCATTTATTTAGGTCTTCTTTAATTTCCTCCAGTAATGATATGTAGTTTTCTGTGTACAAGTCCTTTACATTTTTGGTTAAACTTACTCCTAGATGTTCTAAATTTCAAATATTATTTTTTGGTTCTAGAATTTCCATTGGTGTTTTAAAAATTTTTTTTCATTAGTTTTATTGATACATGTTAAAGCATATAATCTATCCAACGTGTACAATCAATGGTATTTGGTTTAATCACATAGTTGTGCATTCATCAATTCAATCACCATTAGAGTATTTTCATTATTCCAATATTAATAGTAATAATAAACAAAAAACAAATAACTGTACCCCTTAATATTCACCTCTCAATCTCTCTAAGATTCCCCTGCAATACATAGCTGCTATTTCATTTCTGTCTCACTAATTTATTTTGTACATTCATATTTTTTCTTAAGCATTTTTTTCAATTTTATTAATACATATTAATAAAGCATAAATCCATCCAAAGAGTACAATCAATGGCATTTGGTGTAATTACATGTTTGTGCATTCATCACCCCAATCAATCCCAGAGCACTTCCATTATTTCAATAATAATAAACAAACAAATAAAACTCATCACTTTCAATCTCTCTATGCCTTGCCTGGAGTACATAGCTGCTATTCTTTTTCCTTCTCTCTAGTATATTTGTATTTATATTTTGTAAAAAAAAAAAAAGTCATATATGCAATATTACCCATATTTGTGTTTTACATGAGGTTTTACTATCTTATACATTACCATGTTACAGTTTTTAGCTTTCCTTCTAGTAATATACATGACCTTAGACTTTCCCTTTCAACCACTGTCATATCCATACAATTGCTCTGCTAGTTACAAACACCATGATATGCTTTAACCATTTCTATTCATTTCTAAAGATTTACAAACAACTTTTTAACAATTCTGCACAGATTAACCATTAGCTTTCCATTCTCTACCCTCCTTCTATTTTCTGGTGACCTATATTCTAATTATTAACTCCATGAGTTTACACAGTATATTTAGTTCATAATAGTGCAGTCATACAGTATTTGTCCTTTTGTGTCTGGCTTTTTTACTCAACATAATGCTTTCCAGGTTCATCCATGTTGTCATATACTTCATAACTGCATTTCTTCTTCCTGCTGCATAATATTCCATCATGTGTATATACCAAAATTTGTTTATTCATCAGTTGATGGACTGCTGTTTTGGGGTGCAATGCTCTATAGATGTCTGTTAGGTCTAGTTCATTTATCATATTATTCAAGCTCTCAGTTTATTTATCCTTTGTCCAGATGTTCTATCCAATACTGAGAGTGGTGTATTTCAATATTTCAACTATAATTGTAGAGACATTTTTGCCAGTGTGTGCCTCATGTATCTTGGGGCATTCAAGATAGGTGCGTAAATATCTAGTATAGTCATTTCTTCCTGGTGAATTGCTCCTTTATTAACATATAATGACCTTCTTCATCCCTTATAACAGTTTTGCATTTGAAATCTATTTTGTCTGATATTAGTATTGCTACTCCAGCTCTGTAGCAGTTTGGCATTGTTTATGAATTCCAGAAATAGATATTGGATTATGTTTGTGAACTGGTCTGTTCCTCTGTGCATATTAGATTGCATTGGATTCAGAGGTTTCACTTTTACTTGATTAAATAATGATTAAGGCTTTGATTGGACCACGTCAGTAGGATGTTGAGTCCCCACACAGAGAAGCAGATATGTAAGGAAAGAGAAATCTCCATTAGACATGGCAGAGGCCCTGGGCAAAGAGACAAAGCTAGAGAGTGATAGTCTACAGCTGGCCTTGTGGAAAGAGCAGAGCAGCTGAGCCCAGAGAGGAACGATCCCTGGGAGAAAGATGAGACTTATCCCAGCCTACAGCTGATATTGGAAGAAGCTGGGACCATGGACCCTTAAGAATAAGAGGGAGGCTGAACCCTTGCAGACATCGGCAACCATCTTGTTCCAACACATGGCAATAGACTTTGGTGATGGAAGTAACTTACGCTTTATGGCCTGGTAACTGTAAGCTTCTACCCCAAATAAATACTCTTTATAAAAAAAGCCAAAAGATTTCCATTTTTTCCATTCTCTTCTCTTTCTGCTCTGTCTTTTCCAGTTCAGATGTTCTGTCTTCAAAATCACTAATTCTGTCTTCAAGCAATTCAAAACTATTCTTATGTACCTTTAAAGTATTTTTAATCTCATCCATCTTGTCTTTCATTCCCAGAAGGTCTGTTACTTTTCTTTGCAGGCTTTCAAATTGTTCTTTATGCTCTCCCAGTGTCTACTTGATATCCCTTATTTCTTTAATCATATTTTCTTTAAATTCTTTGAAGTGATTTAGGAGAGTTGTATGATTATCACGATTAATTGTCTTAAATACTGTATCTCTTCAGCATATTTGGTTTGTTCTTTTGGCTGGGCCATCTCTTCTTGTTTCTTTGTATGGCTTGTTATTTTTTGCTGATGTCTAGGCATCTGAATATGTTGGTGAATTTACTCTGATGGCCACTTTCTCTCTCTTGCCTCTCATTATTTTTTCCACAGCTCTTCTTTGATATTTGGTTCAACTTATTCTAAATCTTTAAAATTGCCCAGCTTAAGTTTTCAAAATCAGGCCAGGGACTCACTAGTGGGGTGCAGATTTTCTTCCATGGGTTAGATATAGAGGAGCACAGTTTTTGTCCATGCAATTTCCATACAGTCCAGCAGATGGAGCTAGTTAGCACAGATCGGAGAGTCAAAGAGGGCTCTGCTGGCCGAATTCACTGAAGAAAAGCACCCCGACTTCCCCTCCCTTTCCCCTTGAAACAGCTGATGGGGACAAGATGTTTGCTCCCCTCTCAGTCAGCTGCAGTGAGCCAGGTGTTTTACCCCAGCTTAACATCTTGAGAGTAGAGGAGAGGAGCTCTTCCTGGCCACCATGGGGGTTTGGTAACTTGGTAACATTTTTTGTTTCGGCTTCTTTGTCTCTCTGTCCCTCACCCTCCTGGGAGTTGGGTAGCACTGTCCTGGTCTGCTGACCTCCAAAGCAGGTCCCTCAGACAGCTGCTGGTTCTTTCTCTGTTGTTTTTGTGATAGCATTCAGCTCTGCCTGATTGCTATCTTTCC
>JAQZBX010109674.1:0-10439 GCA_029593785.1 Cabassous unicinctus
AGTTAAATCCAGAGAACACACTTTGAGCAAGGTTACTTTAAAATGTAATATCTTTAAAGGAGATTTTCATTCTTTTATACAAATAGCAGAAAGTGTCAGAAAGAAATTCATTCTTTCATTATATTACCTTTATCTGAGGCACCTAAAAATACCCAGAGATAAATTGCCAGCTATTGAGACAGGCAGGCAGATCTGATCCTCATATTACAGTATCGCAACTGCCAAGAGACAAGATCTGATCCAAGAAAGATTGAAAGCCACAATCAAAAGCCACGGAAAAGCAATGCGGAACATTTCTTAAAGTGAGAAAGACACTGAATCTATATCATCCTCTCGAGACACAATGATGGACGAAGCCTCTGGTCCTTAGAGCAGTCGGTTTGCTCTCACAGCCATCTCCCTGCCCTGCTTTCAAAATAGCATGTGGAAGAAAGAACACTGGACTCGAAAAGCAAATACTGAAATTTAAGATCTGGCTTTTCCAGTTACAAGGTATTCACAAGTCTCAGCTTCTTTAATTATAAACTGAGGCTAAAATGATGTTGATTCAATGAGATCCTGAATGCAAAATACTATATATGACGTGGCCATTTAATGTTGTATTTAATTGAAGCATTTGGATGATAGATAGCTAAGCCAGTTTAGAACCACAAGGACCTTGAAGATTATCTACTGCTGCCCTGGTAAAATTGAGGCCCAGAGAGTGAAGTGGTTTGCCCAAGGTCACACAGTTCATTAGCCACAGAACTAGAGCTTAAACCTGGGTCTCTGGACTTTTAATCCAGAAGTCTTCCCACTATACCTCAAAGATTAGACACATCTTCACTTTTCTTTAACATCAAATGAGCATAAAATTAAGCTGAACATACCAGCGATCTCGTAAGTAAATATGAAACGTTCTTATCTAATATAGTTGGGGGGAGAAAGGAAGTTCTGGTTAATCAAAGAATCTGTCTCACGGAAATTAAAAATTCCTCACTACAAAAAGGTCACGGAGCCCTGGTATATACCACACATAGATTAATGACTTTCAAATCATGTGAAAGCAATACAGTTCACCTTTGAAACTAGGCTGGACATAATTTCCTCTCTTTGATGACTTTGGATTCTTACACAGCCTAAAGGCAACCTCTCTGAATATCAATCATCAGCATAGTGAGGGCATTAACTCAAAGCCCCACTCTGAGATTACGCTGGGCAGTGTGTGGGGCAGGTTAATAAAGCTCTGGGTTAATGGAAATCCAGGGAGCAGCGGGGTAACTGGGTATAGATTTATGACCAGCTTCCAGGAACTCAGTAATTTAGATTTTGCAGCTTTAATTTTTTTTAAATTTAAGATAGACTATTGCTTAATATTTTACTAATTTCAGAGTTAAAAGTCAGCATCATAAAACAGAAACACAGTTTAGATAGTTCACAGAATCTCAACACTTGAACTTGGAGGCCAACAAGTCTGATTTCATCCTCTAGAAGATAAGGAAGGAGAGGCCCAGAGAAGAGAACCAACTTACCTAGATGGAGGCAGAGGAAGGACTCAAACCCAAGACACCCAACTCTTCCCAGGGCTCTCTTCCACTATGAAGCAGAATCTCAGATTTGATTCTTCACTTTTCATTCAGGAGAGCCTGAATCCTACTACCTAGGTTTAAGGTGGAGAGTTTGTGAAAAGACTTTATCTAGACTACAACTGCCATGGAACATAAGGAGCAGTGTCTGCTCCAAAGAAGGGAAGTTTCCCACTTAGTATCCACTAACTTATCCTTGACTGCATCCCATCAACCCGGGGCATGCCCAGGAAATTCTGGCAGTGCATGGGAATAGAGCCACGAGCTTCCTATTCCTGGGAGCTATCTGGCTTTCAATGCCTGCAGCTATTCCACTTGGTGACGCACAATCTCTCCTAACTCAATAAACCCAGAATTTAATTTACTGTTTTCCCCCTAAATCGAAATCACTTCCTGCCTTCTCCATCTCAGTTAGTGGCAAAACCATCAACCTCATTGCCCAAGCTAGTACTCAGGGGGAACACTTCTCTTCCACTGCCATTGATTGTCCACCTAAAATACTTTGAGTCCATTTTTTATGATTATTAAATCCCAACTACCACAGCCATAGCTCAGATTCTCATCATCTCACGCATAAGTTACTACAATAGTATTTCTTCTGACATCTCTGCCAACAATCCATCCCACCCCAGCCACCATCTGCTTAAAACCCTTCAGTGTTTGCATTCAGAAAAAAATCTTCACATGTTCCCCTCCTCCTTCCACCCACCCCTACACACACACACACACACACATCATTACACGCCGAGAGCATCAAGCTGCTCACAGTATCATACTGCACTGTATGCTATTTCTAATCTCTGTAACCTTGCTCGTGGTAGCCCCTCTACCCAGAATACCCTTTTCCCCACCTACCCGAGATCATTTTACCAGGGTATTTCCTGCTCTAGTTTCAAGACTCAGGAGTAATCCCTTGCAGGAAGTTTTCCTGGATCCCCCACACCTGACCCTCAGGATATATTTAGTACTCCTTGGGATCAAGATCAAAATTGTGTCCTATGCCATTTTTGTATTCCCAGTGCCTGACAGCTAGCAGGCCCTCGATAAATGGTAAATGTACAAATCAATCAGTTAATGGTTCTTTCCCATCTTTCTTGTCCTTTCTAGTTAACTCACAACATAATGTTTCTATCTCCACTCTCTACAGAGCTAGAGGAAATAGGCATAAAATGATCAAAGAATCAGGCAGCACTGGTGACCAGAGAGATCATTTCTTGCTACTATTGAAAATTGGGTGTGTTTTGTTTCTACAGATGCTGAATACTACAAATGCAACTGAATCGAATCACCACTTAAAAATGTCACAGCAACCAGGCCTTATATTTGTGCAATTCTTAGCGCTTAAAGACCACCTTCACAAGCCTAACACATTCTAGCCTCAGACTCATTCTAGGAAGTCAGTTGGAGTCAGGGTTAGCTCCATTTTACAGATGAGAAAACTGAGGCTTAGACAAATTATTAAAGCACACTGAAGTCCAAAGATGAGTCAAATTAAAGGCTCAAACCTTAATATCCTGACTCCACCATGTTACCTCCAAATGTTCCCATTCAAAATAAAAATCCAAACAATCTTATCTCTGAATTATTTCAATAGCTTCATTTTCGAGAAGTATTTTCTCCTCATCCGCCCTGTCCTTCCTAAGCCTGTCTGCCTTTCCTTTTCTTTGGAAGGAATGAACACAGCTTCCTTTAGGACCCAGTAACAGATGCTGCCTGGAAACAGCTTGAAGAGTTGTTTGACCCTCTCCCTAGTCCTGGTTGCTTAGAAGCACAGAAGCAAATTAGTTATCCAAACAGTGTCCTTAGATGGAAGGCATAATTCCTACAACAGGTCGAATTCTGTCCAACAAACATCACTGAACAGAAATCCTTGAGTGATGAAGAGATTTTCAGGCCCCAACCAAGGACCATTTAATAAAAGCAGCCTTGATGTGACAACATTCCAGACACATGTGCATGCACACACCCACACACAGAGTCCCCTAGTGTTTTGAATTATTTTGTGCTATGTTCTTTCCAGGCTTTTTTGATGTGTTATCTCATTTATACCCAGAATATGCATATCAGATAGCATTAAAGGCTCCATTCCTAGCTGAGAAAATTAAAGCTGAAAAACTGTGAAGATGTGCTATTGGGACCTCTTAAATATTACTCCACAGGACATGACCAGGAAAGCCATGTCATCTGGTTGATGCTGGACCCAGCTTTCCTTCTTTGGAAGTCAGTCATTCTCAGCAAACCCCCTAATGCCTAAGAAAGAGTCTGACAGTCTTGGTTCTCACTCTGGTCCTGCATTTTGCCAGCTATGTGAGCTGGGGAGATAAGCTCCTCACTTCACAATTGTTTTCCATATCCCCACACCATCTGCATTTATTTAAAATTTTTGTTTAAATTGCATCTTTTTTCTTACCCAAGTGTGATGATTAATGTTACATGTCAACTTGGCTAGGCTGTGATGTCTGGCTGTGTGGTCAAGCACTAGCCTAGATGTTGTTGTAGGGGTATTTTGTAGTTGGAATTAGCATCTACAATGAGTTGACATCTTTCCCTCAATAATGTGGGTGGGCCTGGTCCAATCAGTTGGAGGCCTTAAAAGCAAAGAACGGTTTCAGAAAGAAGAAAAAATTTAGACCCAAAACATCAACATCTACTCTTACCAGAATTTCCAGCCTGCTGGCCTGCCTACAGATCTCAGTCTTTCTAGCCCCCACAATCGCATAAGCCAATTCTTTAAAACAAATCATTTAATATGTACACATACATCCTGTTGGCTCTGTTTCTCTGGAGAACCTTGACCAATACAATAAGTTTAAATAAAAACTTTAAATCACCATGTAATTGGAAATATGGTGTCACTATCCATGAGACCTAAAAATAAATGTATAACTATTAATTTTTCTATGAATCCCTTAGTATAATATTATATATTACCACTGTTACACATGCAACACTTTAAGAAACCATCACAATGACTTTTAAAGTGGTCTCACCTGCACCGTTGTGGAATTCTTGTATGATTAAAATCTTGGCCAGCTCAGTGATGGTTTGGATGTCTTATGTGAAACTGAATCTGAAAGCCTTGATTTCAGTGATGCTTGTGGCGCTGAGGCTAATGTTGGTGCTATCTGGCCTCTGCTTACAGTAGTCCAAGTTTTCATCAACGTCAAAGTCATTTGGCATCTTCTTCCAGGTTGCACTTCAGCTGACATTATTCATGTACTTTCTCACCCTCCTGCAGGAAACTCTGGTGGCAGCCTGTGGTCCTACTGAATGCAGGCATCCAATCCAGCCACTTAGCCATGAGTGCGTTCCCCATGCTCAGCAGTGCACCGTGAATATCCAAGCACCTATTGCTCGTGGCTTCTGCAGTGGCTATGAGAACACACTTCACAGACCTCCCAGTTTAGGGAGGCACAGCTGTTAAGCTCTGAAATTCACACTAATGATTGAGTGTGGCAAGGATACTAAGACCCATCCCTGGGAGCCACAGGAATCCTCCAAGAGTCACCTTTACCTCCAGAACACCCTGACAGCTTTGTCCAACCTGCCCTTGACCGCATGGCAGTGTGGGATGCTTCCATCCTACATTCTTTCCCTGTCTCTTCACTCAGTGTCAGAGCTACATGGCTATCTGATAGCTCTCCCAGCCTTACCAAGCACTTTCAGTGGTTTCTTTCACTCAGGTGTTTTCCCTAATAAAATCCTTGCACATTTAATTCTCTCTTAATGTCTGCTTCGCTGAAGAGCTGAGCTAACACATTCCCCTCCTCTTTCTTTGGTTTTGTAGGAGACCTTGCTCAGCTGTGGGTTTGTTTTGTAAGTGCTTTATTGAAACTGTAATCAAGTTTTTCTCTCTCACTGCTGCACCTGCAAATCTTTCCCAGGTACAAATTATTCTCCCTGCTCCAGGTAATCTTGGCCAGATGTTTTTATTAGTTAGAATTAGGTTTTATTAAGAGAAACAGAATGCCCCAACTGAGTGACTTAAACAAAAGAGAAGCTTATTTATACCTCATATAAAACTGGTCTTGGAGTAGAAAGTCCAGGGCTGGTATTGCAGTCCCACATTATTGCTCACTGCTTCCCCAAATCTAGGGTGTGGCCTCTGTCTTCATGGTCAAAAATGGCTGCAAAAGAACCAGCTGCCATATCCACATTCCAAGGAATAGTGTAGAGGAAACAAAGAGGAAAGGGATATCTTTTCATTTTAAGGGGACTTACCAGAAGTACAACAAAACACTACTGTACATTTTATTGTCTAGAGCTTAGCCAAGTGGCCAAACTTAGTTGCAAAGAAGACTCTGTAGGGTAGGTTTTTAGCTAGTGTACTACGTGCCTAGCTGAAAAGCCAGGTCTGTTATTAAGTAGGGAGGGAAGAATGGATAGGAATGGATAGGAAACTGTGACACAGGTTAAAAAAACATCCTCTGGTTATAGTCAGGTAATAAAAGGCTTTGTTCCAGTATAATATTAAAACTCCAAACTCTCATCCAATTAGAGCACTGGAGAGTAGGGCAAGGTTAGATTCTGCTTTAGCCCACCCCTCATCTTCTGGCCACTCATTTGACTGCCAATGGCTCTCCAGAGTTACATCTGAGGAAGGAAAAGAGATAAAGGATAGACGGTTCTCACTCTGTTGGCAGAGTTATAACCTCGCACTGGGAATCTCTGTGTTTTGCAGATTCCAAAAGCTGATTCATTCTCCAACAGGTGCTTTTGTGGGTTCTTCAGAGATACCTAAGCCCTGCAGTATTCTCACCTGCAGTTCTACTGACATGAGTGTGGGAGACTACCCCAACACCCATTCTCCTCTTATTATTATATAGTAATGGAATCCAATTATAGCTGGACATACAACTTTCCAGAATAAAGGTCACATCTCCCAGCCTCCTTTGTGGTTAGGTGTGGCCATGTGCTTGGGTTCTGACTAACAGGATATGAGAAATACCGATACATGCAACTTCAGGTCATGCTTTGGAGGATAATACCCTCCTTGGTAGTCATGAGAGCTGTTCACTCACATTCCACTATAGGATTGCACTTCCTGATTTCTTGAAGTTACGTCTGGCCGTATGACCAGTTCTGGCCAATAGGAGGTGGGCAGAGGCATTTACCTTCTGGTACAAGACCCTCCAGCTTGCCCTCCCTCTGCCACAGGTCCCACCAGTGTTCCAGATGGTGAAGTCTCTATCAGCTGGTTTCCCTGAACAAGAGGAAAATGAAGCAGAAACTCCAGTGACCCAGGGTAAATAGGTAACATGAGCAAGAAGTAAGCCACTGATATTTCGGTGATGATTATTACTATAGCACAACCCAGTTTACTGTGACTAATACTCCCTCCACTCCCCCTCTCCATCTTCACCCTGGCTAACATTCAGACATGGTGGTGCGCCATCTTGGACCATGTGATCGAGGGTGTCAGCACAGTAATGCAAGAGCTACCAAACAGAAGAAGCCTGGGTCCCTGAATAATTCTTAGAGCAGGGTCATAATACCAGCTATCTCTGTGAAAGAGAAATAAGCTTTTGCTTTGTTTAAGTCCTTCTACTTTGTTACAGTTGAATCTATATCCTATGCCTCCTCTGACTGCTTGTTTGTAACTCTTCAGTTCCGAGAAAATCCTGAAAACCCCTTTTGTTACCAGGACATTATACATTTTGGAGTTCCATGTTTTACCACACTTTTATAAACAGGCCTGGAAAGACCATTGCACTGTTAGCTCTCAGGAAGCGCTGAAAGAAATTGCTGAATGCTATCACCCACCTGTGTAACCATGAGGAGTTTGATCCCTGCCCCACCCTGGCTTTTATTTGAAACCCAATGTATTCACAGTCAAAGATTAATGATATCAGTTTAAACAGTATAACCACTGAAATGACCAATATCACCAGTAAGGGGTAAGTAAAAGAGATGGCTAGTGGGTAACTCAGTGTTTATAGTGGAGCCTGCCACAGATAGAAGGAAACAGCATGAAAAATGTGTGATTGAAAGCCTTTGTTGAACTAGCAAGTGCCTAACTAGATGTAATTATAATATCTTAGATTAAGAAACATCTCATTTCTCCAATTAAATCATGAATAGAATAAAGCCACAAAAGTAGTATATATTCCTAAAATCTTTAGGTAATTGCACCACTTATCATGCCATCTGCAAGACTGCAAAGTTTCAAGAAACACTCTAACTCAAACTGAATAAACAATAAAAGGGAACTACTGTCTCCTTTGACTGGGAAACTAGACATAGCTTCAGGAAAAACTTAATCCAACAACTAAACCAATGACCAGAACCTGGTTTCTCTGTCTCAGTTTCTTGGCCCACTTCTAGATGTTGGCTTCAACTCTGAGGCATCCCCCCTCGCCCCCCGACTCCACCTCCCATCTCAAGATGGCCACCACAGAACTACATGTTTCCTTATTTATCTCCAATGGGAAAGATCATGCCACCCAACCACCCAATAAGAGCTTGGAGTTCCAGCTTGATTGGACTAGCTTAGCTCATGTGCACATGCCTGAGCCAATCTCCACAGACTAGAGATTGGAGATAAGCAGGTGAGTTGAAGGCTCAGCCATGTGCTTCATCTTTTGGATAGAGTCAGTGTCCTCTGAACCATGGGGAAGAAATATTTAGCACAGTCTGCTAGTCACTTTTCCTCCCAGGCAGGCAACTAGAATGCATTTCCCAGCTTCTCTTGCAGTTAGGTGTGGTTAGTTCTGGCCAATGGCAGGAAAGCACGGCCCATGGAAACCTGCCCCATGTGATCCACCATCTTTTTTCATCTGCCAGCTAAATGGAGAGGAATGAATATTTAGAGGTCAGAACCAAAAAGATGGAAGCAGCAGGATCCCTGAATAAATCGAAGCCATGAACACCCACATTAGACTATGATGTTTAGGCACTGAAAATTTAAGATTTATTTATTACAACGTCAGCATCACTTTAATTAATACAACACTACAAAGAATATTGGAGTGAAGTTTCCAAGAGTAGGGCAAATGGATGCTAGACAGCTCAAAATAAGCAATGTCCACTACAGAAGTGGTTTTTTAAAAATCTGGATTCCCTTTAAATAAAATGGAAGCATTTATGCTTCCAGAGACATCTCAGTCTATATGCATTTGTTTTCCTAGAAGAGGAGCATTGTAATGACTTAGCCACAAACCAAATAAACAAAGCAGCAATTGCCTCTTGTACTATAATAAGCCTTTGCAAACATGCCCTGCATTTGCACATGACTTCCTTAATAAATGGATGCCATTTTCTTATGTTCATAAGTAGTCATATCAAATAGAAGATGCAATTTCAATTTGCTCTGCATCTCAGGGAACCGCTCTTCAAGGCAACTAGCATTTTCTAAAATGAAAACCTCTTTCCCTTCAATTGCAATGTGCAAGCACAAGGCAAGGACAGAGAAACAAGAACCAAGAGGCTTACAGAAGTCAATACAGAAGAAGCTGTGAAACAGTTGTAAAGCCAGTGAAAGAGGCAAAGGATAGTCACTGATTAAAGCCCAAGCTAATTACTTCCTATCAGAAATGGAATATCCCCAGAGTGGAAATTGGTACCAAAATCAAAGCATAAGCAGGTGTTTTTAAAAAATTGGGCATCAACATGTCAGATAAACAAGTATCTGCTCTACCTGGAGATCTCCTTCCTCTTTAGCTGGCTAAATTCTACTCATCTTCCAGGGCTCGGATGAAATGTCTCAGCCCTGGGACAGCTTTTTATAATTCCCAACCCACCTCCACGTAGGTGATCCCTCTTGTTATAATTACCTTAATACTCTTTACCCTACTCATTATTATAGCTCTACTCACTATTATAATTACAGAGTTATCTATGCAATTATTTAGGGTCTGTCTTCCCATCTGGAATGAAAGTTTCATGGGGGCAAAGACCATGCTACCTTGTTCACCTGGGTGTTTCCAGGGCCTAGTGCAGCACTTGGCACAGAGTGGGGACTCATGGATTCCAATGGCATTCTGGTAGGTGGTGGACCTGGTTCCTAGCTATTTTAAAAGGGCCATGTGCCCATTACATCTTGACCTGACATTTTCTTTTGGCCAACTTAAAATTTTAAAAAAACCTAGAAGCCAATGGAACAGTGTTTCTTATATCTTCTAAGAAATCATCTATTTCAACCACCTGGAAAGTTCATGGGTATTTTTCTCTGGACTCTTTTTCTTGGGGACAAATACTCTCACCTCACTACATGTGGATTATTTTCTCTTTAACAATGAGAATTAAGCTGGCATTAACCAACCCCCTAACCCCGCCACATTCCTCCCCTCATTTCCCAACCAGGGCAGGGACTGTAACTCAGCCCATGAACTCTGGAGTCATTATCTATTCACAGTCATTCCAGCTTTGTCATTTCACTGACACATAATCCCCAAGTCATTTCCTCTCTCTGAGGGGGCCCCTAATTTTCTCATTTGTACAGTGGCCTGAATGCATAGCAGGCAAAAGTTTGTAAAAATGGAATGAGAAAGTATGAGTAAATACCCTAGCACTCGGTTTCTCACAGAGCAGCGAAGTCCCCTTATTTTCTTTCTTTCTTTCAAGGCGCTCTCTGTCCTAAGTCCCCTCTGCCCTTCAGTCTCTCTGCCATCTCTGGACCTTTCTCCCCTGTTGCCTCTTTTTTTTTTTAAAGATTATTATCACTTTTATTTTGAAATGATTATTATTGAAATGTTATAGTTTCCTTTTTGCATTTTGGATTCACTTGTGTCTTTATTCAAATCTACTTCTAGCTTGCTCTCAGAATTGAAGTGATCTGACGATCAAATTCAGACAAAGCCATCAATGATTGACTGGGTTTTATTTTTAAGCTAATGTAACCATTGGGGAATTTGATGTAATTATGAATTCCAAAAA
>JAQZBX010109676.1:0-10450 GCA_029593785.1 Cabassous unicinctus
ATGCTGGGGGGAAGGTAGTGCATTTATATGCTGAGTTTGGCTTAGAGAGAGGCCACATTTGAGCAACAAGGAGGCTTTCAGGAGGTAACTCTTAGGCAGTATATAATAGTAGGCTAAGTTTCAGTTTCACAAGAAAAGGTTCATAAGTACAATCATCAATATCAAGGGCCTGGCATAATGGTCTGTCTTCCTTCACTAGGCACTGCCCTTGCATTTGGAGGATTCTTGCTGTCCTATTAGAGAATGTAGCAGAATGCCCCAGGATGGGAATTCAATATTCTTTCAGTTATTGTGTGGATCTTCATCCACCAAGACAATGCCTCATGAACACCTGAACATATTCATATGCCTTAGAGGCATGCCCCAGGTGAAACCCTTCCCATGCATCCCTCCATCATTGACACCCTGTGCAAGTGATCCTCCTTTGCCACTGTTGTGACCCTTCTGTGATCTGAAACCTCTCCAAAAATGAAGCCAACAAAATAACCAAATAAAATTAACAAGAAAATGAAAAAATAACCAATAAAATACAAATTTTTTTTAAAATTTGAAATAATAAAAAAATTTTTTTAGGCATTGTGTCTTTCATCACTGTAAGATCTGTTGTCTTGGATCTCTGATGATATAATCTATGATTACAGAAATATTGAAAATGTTTGTTGAAATGTAAGCAAACTATAATTGCCAAACATCTCAATTAATTAGTTATCCTGCTTCAAAGTCAAAGTTTAGATTCTTTTTTTTTTTTTAAGTTATTATTTATTTTTAGGAAGCACTGGGGATTGAGCCCAGGACCTCATACATGGGAAGCAAATGATTAAACACTGAGCTACACCCGCTTCCCTAGATTCTTTGTTACCATCATATTTGTATCTGTAATATGACACAGTCCTACCTCATATGAGTATAGTGTATGAGTCCTGTTCTAATTATAAGTACTATGTTAAATGTATTTTCAATTTTATGTCTGCAAAAAGTTTATGCTTAGTGGGTAATAGCTTTATTGTACCGCTTATTTTAGGAAATGTCAAATTTTAAGAAGACATAAAAAACAATCCACTGTAGGTTTCTGCCTTGTTTTAAGCAAGAATGTTTTCATTGTTTGTTATGAGCCTTTCATGATTAAGGCATAATATTGATTGGTTATAAGAATAATTTGTCTGGAAAAGAACTGATGAATTATTGAATAGTGTCTTCTGGCATCTTCTGGCATCTCCTGCCACCAGAGGGTGCCAGAACAATTTAGAAATCCCTTGGAAATTTAAGTAGGAAAGAAAACAAAGAGAGAAAGGAGACTGTTTCTCTACCTACCATAGATCTCAATGCCATTCCCCAGAAGCCAGGTTATCTGTGGAGGGGGTTTGCTTCTCATGGTGAAGCATTTAAGCATAACATGATCTTCTTCATCTTGAATTCTGATAACTGAAGCTTCCAGGGTTGGCTGGAAAGGAATTGCTAGAAGAAAAGGGATATTTCTGTGCTTAGCAAGCTGGTCTGCACATCTCAGCAAATGAGGGAGCCTAATAATCTGCAAGGATCTTTGTAGGGTGTGGCCTAATTTATGGGCATGTTTTCTTTTACTTGACCTTTCCCAGAATACAGTCATGTTAAAGGGCTTTTATGTGCTTGCAGAGCTACTTTGGCTGAAGTGCCATGAAGCGCATGAAAAGTCCCTGAAATTCCCAAACAGATAGTTTCAACAGCAATTCTTAATGTGATATCTGGCTAAATTTGATTTGTAGACTACCAGGCAGGCATGAAGTGAGGATTGCACACCTGAATTCTAGTCCAATCTCTGGCATCAATAGTTGTAGGACCATGGGTAAATCCTCTAACTTTTTGGGATATCACTTTCCTTGTCTATGACATGACGGAGTTGCTTTATAGACGCGAAGGCTCTTTTAGCTTTAAATTTTCTCGAGTCTAACTCATTAGTGTAAGTTACTTCTGCCCCTTCTCTTAACATTAAAGACACATTTCTCTTAAAAAGGGTCCATTGGCCATTTTCCTTCCTACTCCTGTCTTTGAAATACTTTTTAGCTAGGCTTGCTTCTTCCTCTTTCCCAGTTGACTTCACTCTTTAATTCAGAACTGCACTATTTCCCTTTACTTGCTTATCCCTCCAGCCATTCTAAAGGCACTTACTAACTCCAACTATGAGCTGGATGTGTTAGATGCTGGCAACACACATATTAAAGAGATGATTAGCCCCTTGAAGGTATGGAGGTGGTCTCAGCCCTTCCACTGTTAATGGAAAAACCACGTGTCAAGTGCAATATCAGGGTGTGCCGGGGGTGCTTTGAGAGCCTGAGCCAGGGTGGTGTGGGGTGTCCAGCAAGGACGGGGATGCAACACTGAGGCAGAGTCACCTTGGTTCCCAACTCACCCGGGGGCCACCCCATCTCAGCGACTTGCCCACCCCATGCCCTTATCTTACGGCACCACACTGTAACCAGTCAACAAAGGACAAGAAATTTGTATCACATGTGCGATTGTGTTATTTAGAGATTAATGAAAAACTATGTTTTTAATTGATCTGTTCTGCTACCAAAACCAAAAAAACAAAAGAAAGACATAACGATAGTGAAATTTACACTGGACGCAGGTGACACCTGACCCTCCGCTAAACTGAGTGAGTCCCTGACAAACACAAGGCTACCACTTCCTACCGACATCCCCCAGAGGAAGACAGAAACTCGTGCTGGCAGAGGGTATGAACCCATCACCCAGCTCAGTTAGATCTGAATTCATTCTCTCTTGGCACACGCTGTCATGGGGTTCCACTTTATTTACAAACATGTCTTGCCTTCCTAAACTAGTCACACTGCAGCCAGAGATTGTCCCTAATTCATCACTGAGTACCTAGAGCATAGAACAGTGCCTGGCACATAATTGCAGTACATTGAATATGAATTCTCTTTCCGTTTAGTGACCCTAAGTTGAGAAAGCGTGGTACCACAAACACATTTCTCAAGTCCAAAGTTCTATCTAGAGTCTGTCCCAGGTATGCCACTCAGAATGCTCTCTTCTGTTTCCTTTCAAGAGGGCGGAGGTGGCCCAGGAAATCCTTAGTATCAGTGAACAATTTTTAACGAAAACGTTAAGTTTAAAGATGGTACACGTTCATAAGAATATTGCTCTGTACCGGGTTAATTTGCTAAATGGCACCTACCTAACACAACCACTTTCACTTCCTTTGTTCTCACGGAGTTGCTGTAATGTAAACATTTGTAAACACCTTCATCTTGCATGGTAACATTCAGCACGTTGATGGAGAGTTGAGTAGGGGAGTAATGAAGAAGCTGGTATTTGGTATTTTTTAAGGCTGTGCAAGAAGGAAAAAGAACTGTTATCAGGAAAGTAATCAGGTGAATACAGACACTTTGAGGATTTATCATGTGCAGGAATAGCTATTGATTTTCACACTTTAAAGGAACACATGTCATGTCTTTGATTTAGCTGCTTTCAAAATTCTCGTGTTAGCAGCTGGATGCCTCTCTGTAGTTCAAAGTTAGATTAGGAGAGGAAATATTTTGTTACTGGGATCTACGAAATAAACACATTGCTTTGTTTGTCCTGTTGGAAAACACGGACAAACACTAGGCTGGTTAAGCATTCAGGTAGCAGGGGGATTTTAAATATTTGTTTTTTTGTATTATGAAAACTTCCCTGCACTGACTCATTTGAGGTCGTCTTGTCATAATGAATGTGAAGAACGGAAGATAAACGGAGTGATGTGCCCTGCTCCAGCTGGGTGCTTTTTGTTTTTAATTTCTAACAGTTCATTATTATTTGAAGCTTCCCAAAGATTGTGACTTAGTCCTTCCAGATGTTTAGCCCATAGCAAAGAGGAAAGCCTCGGGGATTTCCAGCTGATAGCAAATGTCTCTCCGGATTGTCTATTGAGCTGGGGCTTCCGCTTCAAGTCACAATCCCTTAGCAAATCAAAGGCTCCTGAAATGACTGTTTTTTATTAGTTCTTGTTGTTTACCGTTAAGATTTATAATATATGCAAGTCTGAAATAGTCAAACCTTGAGTGACTAGCCCAGGAAGGTTGTTTTCCACCTGGAGTGTGCTGTGGGACACTGATGTTACATGAGCTGAAATTCAGGAATTCTCAGCCTCAGCATTATTGACATTTTGAACAGTTAAATCTTGGTTGTGGGTAGGGATGTCCTGTGTAGTGTAGGATACTTAGTAGCATCCCTGGCCTCTCCTCACTAGATGCCAGAAGCATCCTCTCCTCACCCCTCAGTTGTAACAACCAAAAATATCTCCAGACATTGCTAAATATCCCCCTGTGGTGGGGGTCAGGGTGGGGGGCAGTGCCAGTTGCTAAATCACCTTCAGCTGAGAATCATTAAGCTAGAGCAAAGCATTCGGCTGCAGAAATCTGAGTATTCCCATCTTCCCCGTGTTCACCAAAAAACAAACCAAAACCAAACAACAAAATGCATTATTTAATAGAATTACCTCTACTTCAAGTTTAATAAGGACTCGTTAAACAATTTAGTATCTACTTAACCTATTGGAATCTAGTATTTAGTAACAACTGATTGAGCTCGAAATAATATATTATATTATTATAATATAATATATTTGGTTATTTTACATTGTATGTTGAATCAATGTTCAATAATATTTTCGAAGAATATCATGCAAGTATTTGGGGTTTAGGAATATTCAACGGAAATATAAAATGGTCTCATAATAAAGGTGACAATTTAGTAAAATCCTTCCCCAAGTCAAAGGGATGAACTAAGTAGCCTTTTTAAGAGTCCCTCTCCGTGTCAGGCATCTAGAATTCATCTAATATGTGTTTGTGAAGAGAAGAATTGCCTGTGCGCCTCTCCAAAGTAATACATCACGCCAATTTCGATCGGTTGGTCAACCTGAATTTATGTTAACACCAACGGAAGAAGAAATACCAGGCAGGGAGCTTTGAGATGTGACTTTGGATTGCTCGGATGGCAAACTAAGCTGCTGGCTCCAGATGCGGGCAGTCGTTTCAAGGTCATAGAGAGTCAAATAGTGAACGTGGGGGTAGGATGGTGCATGGAAAGCCTCTTTGTTATTTAAGCCCCCGTAACACACCATTCTGGTGGGGTTTCCATTTCAGACTTCCTGTCAAAAAAAGCAGCCGTGTGTAAGAGAGCAGGCGTCAGAGGTGTGCCTTGCTGAACAGCAGGGGGCCAGGCCCACCCTTTGAGTGACTCATGCAAGTTTTCTTTCCCATCAACCTGTCTGTCTAGAAAATCCCTCACAGGTGGGTTTTTTTTTTTTTTTTTTTTTTTTTTTTTTTCCTATTTCACTTACCAGGATGCTCATTCAAAAAAATAGTAAACCCTGAGGGGGCCAGCCACTGGAGGAAAGAGGTATTCCCCGGAGCGACGGCGCAGTCTAGCGTGAGCGTCTGGCCTTCCTCCACCAGGACAGTCTCAGTGTGGTTAGTCAGAAAGGCGCCTGCATAGGGAGAGAATTGGGAACGGTCAGGCCGGCAGGTGTGGAGCCTCTCCAGTGCCGAGGGAAGGATTTCATCTTAACGCAAACTTGCGCATTCATCTGATCATTTATTTCACATTTCTTATATAAACCAAAATATTAGGTTAATGCCAAAACTGTGAAGAAAAGGGATGGCGCTGTGTGTGGGAGCAGTAAAGATGCTTTGTGAAGGAGGGGACATTTGAACTGGAGCTAAATGAAGAGGTAGTTTTTTTAAAAAACTCTTTTATTGTGGTAATGTATACATAAGACAAAATTGGCCATTTTATCCACTTTAAGTATACAAATCAATGGTTTTAATTACATTCACAATGTTGTGCTACCATCACCATCATCCATTACCAAAACCTTTTCATCACCCCAAACAGACACTCTGTATCCATTAAGCACTAACTCCCCATTCTCCCCTCCCTCCCCCGCCCCCCCGGGTAACTACTAATCTACTTTCTGTCCCTATGAATTTGCTTATTCTAGATAGTTCATAAAAATGGAATCATACAATATTTGTCATTTGTGCCTGGCTTATTTACTTAGCAAAATGTTTTCAAATTTCATCCAAATATCATCAGAGCTTCAATTCCTTTTTATAGCCAAATAATATTCCACTGTGTGTGTGTACACATATATACACATTTTGTTCATCTATTCATCTGTCCATGGACTCTTGTGTTGCTTCCACCTTTTGTCAATTGTGAATAATGCTGCTATGAATATTGGTGTACAAATCTCTGTTTGAGTCCCTGCTTTCAGTTCTCTAGGGTATGTACCTAGGAGTGAAATTGCTGAGCCATATGGCAACTCTATGTTGAACTTTCTGAGGAGCCACCAAGGTGCTTTCCAAGGGTGAGGGTTTTGACAGGAAGAAAGGGAAAAGTTTATGGGGCACTTACTCTGCCATAGGTGCCAAGAACTGTGCCAGACCATATTACCCATATTGAATTTAATTTTCCAAAGAACCCTATCAAGGAAGAAGTTTTTGCTCATTTTACAGATGAGGGACTAGAGGCTCAAAGTCACACTGTCATGGAGCCAGGATCTGGATCCAGGTCTGTGGGATGTAGAGTCTACGCTCTTGTAATGAGGGAGGCCCCAGGAAATGCAGCCTTCTAAAATGAGTGACTTGTGCCTTCATGCATTATTATTCTAGGATTCTAAGAAAGAGTCTACAACCCATGGTGCTCTTGTGAATGACGGAGCTGCCCTTCACAGGGAGTATTTAAGCCCCACCTGTCAGGAGGCTGCAGAAGAATTGTACCCTGGAGGGAGGAGGCTCTAGAATAGGGATTCTTAACCAGGGCTCTAAGTTTTCAGGAGGTCTGTGGGCTTGAATTGAAAAAAAAATCAACTTCTTATCTTTATTTTCTCTGACCTCTAACTGAAATCTAGCATTTCCTTCACTTAGGAATGTATTCAATAAATTACAGTAGGATTCATTTAATCACATCACAGTTGTTGCATACCTTGAAAAATCACTTACGCTCATCCATACTTTGAAATTATGGTAGTTGTTGGACCCAACACCTAGTTGACTGTCATAAAACTATCTGTGGCTACATTCTCAGAAGGGGTCCATGTTTTTCACCTGACTGGCAAAGGGGTCCATGGAACAAAAAAGATTAAGAGCTCCTGCTCTAGAATCTTCTCTGCTTCAAAATCCACAGCAGCGCTTTCTCCAGGCAAACATGAGAGTCTAATTTTCCTGAATCACAACCCCCTGAGAATGATAAACAATTGGCTCTAAGCAGCTGAAAATTTATTCCTCCAAAAATGGAAATGGATTGAGAAAATAAACTGGCTTCACTGCTGATTTGGCATATTGTTTATTATTTCTTCAAGTTTTAAATAATTTTTTTTTCTTAGAACAAGACAATTCTTATCAATGAAGGTATAAAACACTTCAATAAACTCAAGAGTATCATGGGGCTATAAATTATGAATAGCAAATGTAATGAATTTTACTACATCATCTTAAACCTTATAAAAAAAGAAAGCAGAAATAAGAAAGCAGAAAGGAGTTTATTTCCTTGTGATAAATTGCAAGTATTAGGAAAAGTGTTTTGTAGAGCTTGGGAATTAATTGGTGTAGACATTTTTTTGTTGGCTCTATTCTTCAGTCATTAATTTCAATTTAGCCTGCAGCAGTAATAATCTAGAATTATTGAATTATATTCCTATTGACTTTCATGGGAAAACAGTTTGCTTGAGTTCTAATGGAAAAATACACATATCGTCAGCCAATACTATAACGAACATCAGGGAGTCAATAAAAAGAGATTTGTGTTTTCAGAAAAGCAGCGAGGCATAAGGCCAGAATTCTGCTCAAGTTGGGTCATTTCAAAATATTCTTATCCATAAAATTGACCCGTAATTGAATAATAAGATACTTTTAATAGAGATGCTTTGAAATGACAATGGACTTTCTTCTAAGGGATTCTTATTGACAATAAAGATTTGGGAAGCGATTAAGTCCCTATTGCTATGTTCTCATGACATCCATATTAGGTAGATAGGAAAACGAGTGGTTCTCAACCTTCGCAGTACTTTACAATAGACAGGGGAGCTTTCAAAAAGCCTGCTGTCTTGTGTGCACCCGCTCCTAATTAAGTCAGAGTCCTGGGGGTGAGACCCAGGTAGGAGTTTTCCTGTCCCCCAGGCCCAGCTGCTCAAATCATTCTGTTTCCCAAAGGACAAAGCTGCGTTGCAATGAATAATGAAAACTCTAGAGTCCCATGCATGCTCCTCCTGTATTTAGGGCCATCATTTTACTTTGGCAAGAATCACATGGAATGGAAGGAAAAGTACCAATCTTATTTTTCAAAGCCTTCCAGAGAAAGACATTCTACCATCCAACTGCATCCAACCCCCTGCACCCTGGCTTGACTGAATGTCATCCCAGCAGGGGCCTCCTGAATTTTCCAAGCACAAAGGTGAGCAGAGACCCTGACCTTGAAGAAATTTGTACCTTAAGATAAGGCAGGGGTCGGGGCAGGCCTTGGGCTCAAGGAGGAGCCAGATCTATCTCTCTATAACTTTTCCATGTTGACCTTGGTTCTTTCTGTCCTCTGAAGATATACAGACTAAGTCTACAGCCTTTTCCATGATGTAGACAAGTAATTAAAGAAGTGTCTTCAGTTTCATCACGGTCTTTTCATCTTTCCTTCCTGTCACCCCTGAACATACTGTAATGCTCAATGTCTCTCTTGAAAGATGACTCCCTTCCTGGGACAGGTGAGTCAGATGTCACCTGAGCTAGGCAAGCATAGGGGGATGTTCACCTGCTTCAACCAGGACCCTCTGTACCTCCTCTTTCTGTTAAGCTCAGCGTTTCACTTTTGAGTCTTAACATCTCACTAGGCCACATTGCACCAGTGGTCACCAAAACCACCTGGACCTTTCAGAGAAACTGATGTCACATCAAGTGTCCCTCCTTCTGTGTTCACAGGTTTTGTTTTGGAACCAAAGTTCAGGTTTCACATTCTCCCCCAGATCAGTCTTAGTTGGTCAGTTTGGACCGAGTGTCCACATTTTCTGAGGATGTTCTGGCTCTTGATTCTCTCATCTGTCATCAGTCCCCTTGGCTTGGTGTCATCAGAACCTGTTGCAGAGGGGGTGGGTTTGTGTTCACATCTCTCTCTCTCTAACAGGGGAGACCATAGCGTGTAGTGACTAAAACACACAGTCAGGCCAGGTTGCCGGGGTTGAAGTCCCGGCTCTTCCACTACTAACTGCGTGAACTTGGGCAAGTAGTGTGTCTCAGCTTTCGCACCAAAAAAAAAAAAAAAAAAAAACAGGAAAAATAATAGTTCTCATCTCCTTGAGTAGTTGCAGCAATTAAATAAAACGTAAAATACCCAGAGTCATACCTAGTATATAATAAGCATGATTAACTACTATTCCTTGGTAAGTAGTGCCTAATAATTGTTTGAAGAACTGAATGGACTCTTGCTTTAAAAAGAAAAGTCTCTTGCTTCCCACAACCAGATTGAAGTTTCTAGAGGACAGTGGCAATGTGTTATATGTCTCTAAAATTCATGCCATATAGAAACTATTACAAAGTGAGTTTGAAAAGTAACCGTGTAATGTCAGTTCTCATGATGCTACTACATAATGGAATAAAATAGGCAATAGGCAGGTATCTTTGCTCTCCTCTTGTTAATAAGAATACTTAGATACAAGAACGAAGTTACTCAGAGAAAGTTATACTTGAATCAATGAAAGAATAAAGACTAACGTCTCTCAATCCTTATTCACATTAAGAAAAACGCCCCCGGGGAGCAGGTGTAGCTCAGTGGTTGAGAGCCTGCTTCCCACGCATGAGGTCCCGGGTTCAATCCCAGTACCTTCTAAGAACAACAACAAACAATGTGCTCTAACTTCATCCTTTGGGCCCAGAAGTTGGCACTGAGAAGTTTTGCCAATTGGTAAAATGGTTGTCTAGACAGAAGGCCTACATTTGGGAAGAAGCGAGTGGCAAGATTTACCTACAGCCTGTTGAGGAATAAATGCTCTCAATTTAAAGGTGTATATATCATTTGTCTTTTTCTTGGTGCATGTGTACGAATTAAATGGTGTTACTTAACTCTCACAACATCTTAAAAATTGTGATGAAATGTCACATGGCTTTTTAGCACAGGCCAAAGAATTGTATCTCCTAAGGTAAGTGTTTGCTCTTGCTGAGGGTGATAATGTATGCAGTTGCTGACCAGACTGCCTGAGGGTCCGTGGAAGGGTTTGTGTTTGAGGCATAGAACATTCGTTGTTTCCTCTGCTCTTTGCTCCTAGCCTTGCTTTTGCCTTCACAGGCCTATGCATCTTGCAGTATTATCACATAGACCCATGTTTGATTTAGAGACAGGAAATTATCATGGAAAGGAAGAATAGGCCCCGTGAGAAGCCACAGACCCTCCTTGCTGAGGCTTTTCATCAGTTGTAGTGCTAAAAAAAAAA